>CAUYPK010069159.1:0-15575 GCA_963574355.1 Loris lydekkerianus
TTATTTTTATTTAAAAATTTTTTGGGGGCACCTGTGGCTAAACTGTTTTGGGTGGTGGCCCCATTTGCTGGTGGGGGTGGTTTAAAACCCTGGGCCCGGCCAAAAAAATGAAAAAAAAAAAAAAAAAAAAAAAAAAAGATATATTAATGTAAAAATATTTTCGAAAGACTTATTTGAGTTTCAGATAATGGAATTCTATATCATAGATTAAAAAAATAGTGCTTAAGCTAATAATATGTAAAAATAGATAAATGACAGGAGGTGGTGTCTACTCATCTGAGTATCACACTTTGAGAACTATGGCATTAGCCTCTGCTGTCAGTGTGGGGGCCGGTTATGCTGTAAGGCTGTCACAGGGCTTGCTTCCCAGTTTGTTGCTGCCTGTGCTCCTCGTCAAGCTTCCCTGATGTGGATCATTCACATCACACCTTCTTCAGATGACTTTACTTAGTAAGAGAAGCAGAATTACCTAGGGAAATTTTGTCCCTTTAGGGCACGCTGTATTCAATGACAAATCAGTAAAGGAATACACAATTGTAACTCTCTTATGATGTAGGACAAATTCTTTGGTGCATTTTACACACCAAAGCTTCCCATGGCATCGGGAGGGCATTTCACTGAAAGTTACACCGCTGGAGGCTCATTTCCCTTTTCTGTCCTTCTTCTCTGTTTTTCTCTTGCTAACTTTCTTAATAAATAAAGTGTACTTGCATCTGAAAACTTCATAATCAGTATTATCTTGTGGTCTTTCTATTACCTCTACTTATCTCCTTATTTTTTCCATTTTCTTACTATACCTTATAACTTTTGATTGAATACTGGACATTTGGGGGGGGGGGAGGGAGCATTGCTCAATACAATGTCCCCTAGCCATATATGCACTTAAAATCAAAAAAATTTAAATAAGTAAAACTAAATGGGATTAAAAATTAAGTTCCTGAATCATAGTAATCACCTTTCAAGTATTCAATAGTCACATATGGCTCTAGCTACACCATTGGACAATGTGGTTTCTATAAAAAGAGAAGATTTTATTTCCCTTTATTGGATAAAGGGAAAAAAGAAGAAGAAAGGAAAAGAAAAGATAAGAGGGGGTAAAGTTAATGAACACACAGGTGGATTTTACAGTCTGGGCAAGGAGGCCAAAGAATAAAATTACTACCAATAACATGCTATCATTATTTTAATTACAACTCAGATTTCTCAGTCTACAAGGGATGTGGGAAATGTGCTCTGGTTACATTCACAGAAACATAAGGAAACAGGCTTCAGTGAGTATTGAACTGTCTCTAGCCCAAAGGGTATAAAACTTTCATTTGTAAATAAGTATGTTATTGCCTACTGAAATCGAATGTTCTCTTTTTTGCATAAAGGGAGGAAAATGACAGAAGTGAAATGTCATGGGCATATTTATTTCTGTTGAAAACTGAATTTCTACCTTGACCCTTTGCAATAGACACACTTAACATGCACACCTATCTGACAACAAAGCAATTGAACTACATAGTATTCTTTTCTTTCCCCTGCACTGTTTTCACTACTAATAGTGTAAACAAAAGTTCAGTAAGTTAATGTGTTACTCCTCTGTTACTTAGCATGTAAACCTTATGTATTGTGAAGGCAGTCAGTGAAGATGGAAGAATAATGCATGAAAAAGCTTTTAAAATGTAGAAAAAGCAACATGGTTATACATTTTAAGGTAATTCCTTAAATAAATTACCGTGGCAAACAATATCTATTTCCAGAGTATAGTGAAATAAGATTAGAAATCAGTAAAGGTAAGATAAATGGAAAATTCCAAAGTACATAGAAATCAGACAACACACTTCTGAATAACACATGGGTCGAAGAAGAACTCTCAAGGGAAATGTTAAAATATTTTGAAATAAATGAAAATGATAGTACAATTTATTAAAATTTCTGGACTACAACAAAACAATGCTTGGAGAAAAAGTCATAGAATTGAATGCATAATAGAAAGAATAAAGATCTGAAATCAATAATCTAAGTTTTCACCCTAAGAAACTAGAAAACAATGAAAGGGCAAATAAAGTCCAAAGTAAGAAGAGAAAAGATGTATTAGAGCAGAAATCAATGAAATTGAAGGCAGAAAATCAATATAAAAAAATCAATATAATGAAAGGGTGGTTTCTTGAAAAGATCAATAAAATTTGTAAGCCTCTAGACACATTAGGAAATGAAAAGAAAGAGAAGACAAATTAATAATATCAAAAATAAAAGATGGAGCCAGAAGCAGTGGTTCATGCCTGCAGTTCCAGCTTCTCGGGAGGCTGAGGGATGAGATCCCTTGAGTGCAGGAGTTTGAGGCTGCAGTGAGCTATGATAGCATCACGATGCTGTAGTCTGGAAGACAGAGACCCCATCTCTAAAAAGAAAGAAAGAAATACTAAAGACGAGGTAATAAATACACACAGAGCCACCCATAGACCTTAGAAGGATACTAATGGCAACTAATAGCATGTTATAAACAACCCTATGACAACAAATTTTAAAATTGAAATGTAGTCAACAAATCGAGGGAGAAAGGTGCAATCTGCCATAACTCCCACAAGGAACAGACTATAACAAAATGTCTGTAACCATTAAAACAATTAAACATATGCAAGCAATTATATTTCTATAATATTGAGATTCACGTATGTCAAGCTTTAAAACCGAAAGCGCTAAGTTCAGGTGGGTTCCCTGGTGAATTCTAACATACCCTTAAGGAAGAAATTATACCAAATTCTTTCAATATCTTTCAGAATACAGAATCAGAGAGAATATTTCCTAATCCATTCAGTGAATCTAGTTTACCCTGATACCAAAACTAGATAAAAGATATTACAAAGAAAGAAAACTAGTGACCAATATTTCTCATGAATGTAGATGCAAAAAAAATTCTGAACAAAATACAAGCAAGTCAAATTCAATAATGTATAGGAAGAATAATACATTATTAACAAGTGGTATTTATCTCAGGCATGGAAGGGTGATTCAACACTTGAGAATAAGTTAATATGATTCATCACATCAACGGGGTAAGGAGAAAAATCTCCTGATCATATTGATACATAAAGAAAGAGCATTTAACAAACACAATACCTGGACTCAGCACCAGTGGCTCAAGCGGCTGAAGCGCCAGCCACATCCACCCGAGCAGGCAGGTTCGAATCCAACCTGGGCCTGCCAAACAACAATGATGGCTGCAACCAAAAAATAGCCAGGCGTCGTGGCGGGTGCCTGTAGTCCCAGCTACTTGGGAGGTGGAGGCTTGAGACTCACTTGAGCCCAGGAGTTGGAGGTTGCTGTGAGCTGTGATGCCAAAGCACTGTACCCAGGGCAAAATCTTGGGGCTCTGTCTCTCACACACACACACACAAAATACAATACCTTATATGACAAGAGAAAAATAAAAACTTCTAAGTAAACTAGGAATAAGGAGGAACTTCTTCACCTTAGTAAAGAATAGTCACAAACCCCCCTACAATTAACATAATGGTGAGAAAATCAAAGATTTCCCACTAAGAAAGGAACAAGTCAAGGATTTCCTCCCTTGCCACTCATTTTTAATTAAAAATTGGATATAAAGTGTGCACAGATTGGGAAGGGAGAAATAAAACACTGTCTTTGTTCACAAATAACATGATTATACATAAAATTCAAATAATTAACAAAATATTGCCTGGAACTAAAAAGTGAAGAGAGCAAGGTTGTATGATACCAGGCTAATATATGAAAGTCATTTACTTTTCAATATTATACCAACAAATAAGTGGAATGTGAAATTAAAAACACAATGATATTTACATTAGCTCCCCCCCAAAATGAGATGCTTAGGTATAAATATAACAAAGCATAACAAGATTTATATGACAAGAACTACAAAACAGAAATAAATTTTAAACATGAATTACAATAAATGATATTGATGCCATTATGATATTCTACACTCATGAATAAAAAGTTCAATATTGACAAAATGTTAGTTCTTCCAAAATTGACTATAGGTACTATAGATTCAATACTATACCAATAAAATCACAGCAAAATATTTTATTATTATCAATGAACTGAGTCTCAAGTCTATACAAAGTAAAGGTACAGAACAGCCAACACAGTACTGAAGAAGTCAAAGGACTGACACTACCTGACTTCTGGATTTAATTTAAATCTGCAGTAATCAAGACAGTGTGGTACCAACAAAATAATATACAAATAGGCTTGGTGCCCGTAGCACAGTGGTTACAGAGCTAGCCGCATACACCAAGGCTTGCATGTTCGAACCCAGCCCAGGCCAGCTAAGCAACAATGACAACTGCAACAGAAAAATAGCTGGGCATTGTGGTGGGTGCCTGTAGTCCCAGCTACTTGGGAGCCTGCGGCAAGAGAATAGCTTGAGCCTAAGAGTTTGAGGTTGCTGTGAGCTGTGATGCCACAGCACTCTCTCAAGGGTGACATAGTAAGACTCTGTCTCAAAAAAATAATATAATGATAATAATATACAATGAGATAACAAACAGAACAGAGAACTCAGAAATACACACACATAAATATCGTCAAGTGGTCTTTTACAGAGGAACAGAGGCCATTTGATGAAGGAAATCTAGTTGTTTCAGTTTAGGGGGCTGGAGTTATTGGACATTCACCTGCAGGGAAATAAATGAATCTGGACACAGTCTACATTCTTCACAAAGTAGATGATAGACTTAAATATAAAATGCAAAACTATAAAACTCCTGGAAAATATTAGTGGACAAATAAATGATGCTGGATATAGTGATGTCTCTTTAGACACAACACCAAAGGCATGATGCATGAAGGAAAAACTAAGCTGATTTCATTAAAATTTAAAACTTCTCTGCATAAACAACATCAAGAGAACAATAAGCCATAAACTGGAAGAAAATTGTTGAAAAACACAACTGCTAAATGAATGTTATTTAAAATACACAGTGAAATTTAAAACTCAAACATAAGAAAAGAAATAATCCAAGCAAAAACGGGGCAAAGACTTTAACAGAAACCTCACTTAAAAGATGAACAGATGACAAGTAAGCATGTAAAAAGATGTTCCACGTGAAAAAAACACAAACTGAAATGACAATGAGATACTGCTGCACAGCTATTACAACATCAACAACACCAAAAGCTAACAAGGATGTGGAGTAATACGAACTCTTGTTGTTGAAGGCAATGCAAAATGAATAGCTACAGTGGATGACAGTATGACCATTTCTAACAAAATTAAAAATATTTTTACCATATGATCCAATAATTTTGCTCATTGGTATTTACCCAAAGGAGCTGAAAAGTTGTGGCCACACAAAAGCCTGTATATAAAACTCTTTTTCACAATTGTCAAAATTAGGAAGGAATCAAGAGGTCCTTCAATAGGTAAATGAATAAACTGAGGCATATCCAGACAATGAAATGTTATTCAGTGCTATAAAGAAATTATCTACCAAGTAAAGTTATGGATAATTGCAAGTGAAAGAAGCCAATCTAAAAAGTCTACATACTGTCTGATTCCATTTTGAAAAAGGCAAAACTATGAAGATAGTAAAAATATTAGTGGTTTCCAGGACTTGAAAGGAAAATACAAAGGATTTTTAGGGCAGTGAAAATAGTCCATATGATACCATAATAATATATACACATCATCATACTTGCTGTCAAATCCACAGAATATAAAACCCCAAGAGTACATCCTCCTACAAACTATAGCCTTTGAGTGACAGTGACGTGCTGCCATAGATTCATCAGTCATAACAAAATACCACTCAGGTGCAGGATATTGATAATGGGAGGTGACGGATAATACATGTGTGGTGGCCTGCATTGTAGGTAAATCTCTGTACCTTCTTGCAGATTTTGCCATCAACCTAAAACTGTTCTAAAAATAATTAAGTCTTTAAAATAAAGAAAAATAATATAAAATAAATTGTGGACAGCAAGAAAACCATAAAGTAGCAGAAATGGATAACAAAACTATTTTGAAATTCCTTTTACTTATTGTAACAATGTTGGCCAAAGTTGCAAGCGTGCAATTAGAATTCGGTAACATGTAACAGTTTTTTTCTTAGCCGTACATTTCCAAAGGGACCCACACTTTTCTGCACTCACAAAAATGGATTCAAGATGGATAAAAGACCTAAACTTAAGGCGTGACATGGTAAAAATCCTCAAAGAAAGCATGGGAAAAACACTGGAAGATATCGGCCTAGGGAAAGACTTTATGAAGAAGACTTCTGTGGCAATTGTAACGACAACAGAAATAAACAAAAGAGACTTAATTAAACTGAAAAGCTTCTGTATAGATAAGGAGACAGCAACCAAAGCAAACAGACAACCTACACAATGAGAAAGAATATTTGCATATTTTGAATCAGACAAAAGCTTGATACCTAGAATCGACAGAGAACTCAAATTAATCCACATTAAAACGAGACAACAATCCCCGAAATCACTGGGCATGAGAGATGAATAGAACCTTCTCCATTTTCAATGTATTCTTTAAATTGGATCCCCTAATATGCTTGTTTCTTATACTGTTAAAGGAAATTAATTATAATGGGATTATGATTGACATCTGTTAACATTATTTATACAAATACATAAAAGATTTTTATTTTAAAGTTCTCTTCCCGCATCTTCACCTCTATGGTAACCACACTTACACGTATGTGATCCCAAGAGATGTCAGCTACACAGGCATTCAGCCTTTCTCACTCATACTAGTGGAAAGTAACTTTAGTTAACACTATTAAAAATATGTTGAACTACGATATGTGACTAAAGACGTTCCTTAACATTCACAGCTATGAAGTCTTATTTCAGAATAATATAACAAGTACCTACTTCCGTTACTAGATAGACATATTTTATATATATATATATAAACATATCTCTATATATAGCACCTTAGATATATGTATCATTTCCCTTTACATATACTTTGTTGAAAATATATTTAAAATGTAAAAGTATATATAGCTATGTGTGCAGTTTTGTGGCAATTCTCTATGGTCCTGTATAGTTCAAATACATTGTAACAGAATTTTTATACAAGTGCATAGTGATAGAATCATTTTTATTTTTCTATTGCTCACTGTGGATCCTGGCATTTAGAGAAATAGTAGTGAACATCTTTGAGCCTCAGAGCTAACTCTGAATAAGTTACAATTTCTGTTTTCTGGAAGCTGTTTGTTATGCTTATGTATGCAGGAATCTTTGAACAGTTACTTCTTGGCATGCTTGTTCTAGCATAATATTTTTGTTTTTTCTAAAACTCCTTTTACTTCTCAGCCTTCCTGTTTTTGTGTCATACTATAAAGATTTTAGCTTTCTTTTACTTTACTTTAAATTTGTCAACAATGGAATTATTCAGTAACTGCTTTTAAATGACTAGAAAAAAAGTATTCTTCAGTATGAAACTAGTTTTTCTTCTTCAGTAACCTAGCAGGTAGGATGAAACCCAACATACTTTAAAATACAATATCACTTTGTCAGAGCAATAAAAACACTATGGCATTAATTTTTTACTCATTAGATACAAGCAGTTGTTGTTGTTGTTTTTGTTGTTGTTGTTGCAGTTCTTGGCCTCTTGGCCGGGGCCAGGTTTGAACCCAGCACCTCCAGTATATGGGGCCGGCGCCCTACTCCTTGGGTCACAGGCACCGCCCCATTCTTCCTTTTTCTTACAGTCTCCAGGACTGGTGATGAAAAAGCTGGTATCTTCTGACTCTTCTAACTTGCTTATTGATATTTTTTCTGTTCTTTCTTTTTTGTGGACTTCAATAATTTTTTTTTTCCTTACCCTAGGATTTTTGCAATTTTATCAGGATATATCTCTGCATAGATTTATTGTTATTAATTCATTGTGGCATTTAGAAATTTGCAGATTTTCATTAGATATGAAATATCATCTTTTCTGGAGATAGAGTCCTGGGATAGTGGTGAAATAAGGATTTTAGTTTCTTCTTTTGTATTGCTGGTTATCATGAGAACTTTACATCGTATAATTATATATTTAGTTTTTGATTTATTGGTTGTAAAGTCTATTTCCCACTATAAACTTGAAGAATTTATACCCCAGACACTTTCCTTATCTCCATTCCTCATCCTTCTTATTGCTTCACGTGATATACTTATCACCACTTGTCAGAACCTGCTAGTTTTAGATAGCGTCTCAACTTTCTATCTTTTAATGTGAACAAGATAACATATACACCCAAACATTATTTCAACACTCCCTATTCACCATATTTACTCACTATACTATTTCTTCTATTTTGTGAAATTCATAGAATTTGTACTCTGGCAAATATAATCTAATTTTCTAGGATATGTTTATAGGTTGACTTCAATTTTCAAAGCTAACATTATGGCTGTAAATATTATTTATTCCAGGAATGAAATAGTGAGTTTGGACTTGTTGAGATGTATATGTAATCATATGTTATTAAAATTCTGCTTCCCAAGGGAAAATAATACCTGATCAAGATTTGGAAAAGAATCATGGGGAAGAAGAAATCTTGAATAGCATTATTTATATTGAAATTTTATTAAATTGTCAACGCCTCACTGAGGGAAACTTAAAACTCTTAAAAGGCAGACAACAGCAGACTTACAAGAGTGACATCCACAATGTCATCAAACAAAAAAATTACCAGAACTTTGTAGAAACAGGAAACTTGACTCTACTTATTCCATGTGTTATTATGATTACATATTTTCCCTCCAAAAGTATTACACATTTTCCATCTGTTATTATTACATAAAAAATCATTCATTTTTTAAAAAACAAGAAGCAAATAAATGCAACAAGCCCATTTCATCACAGATTTAAGACTATTGGTTGTCTTCATTTGAAAGCAAAACCAATTTTATTTTATTTATTTATTTATTTATTTTTTGCAGGTTTTGGCCGGGGCTGGGTTTGAACTTGCCACCTCTGGCATATGGGGCCAGTGCCCTACTCCTTTGAGCCACAGACACCATATCAGTCTATGTTTAAGAAATTTAGTAGGCTTACCATGGGGAAAGCTAATAGGAATAAATAAAATGAAAGCAAGGTTTTTGTTTTTTCTTTTCATAGCCCTAGGCAGAGGAGACCAAAGGAGATGATCGGTTGCCATGTGGAGAGTGTGTCCCAGCTCACTCTGAGCAGAAGGAGCAAGACATGAGTTCATGGCGTGCATCCCAACAGCTTAAAAAAAGTACACTGCTCATGCTGTCTGTAAATAATTTCTAACAAAATAACGTGAACCCAGGGCAAGGTCAGTGTCCACTTACTGCTGCAGGTTGTTTCAGAGAGAGCTCCAGGATTTCCTTTCCTGGGCAGACTGGACATAAGGTGGCTATTTTGAAAATGGGTCAATTGGTTAAACAGAAATAACACTCATATTTTCAAATTAAGCCATAGAAATTAAGTTATACTCATAGTCCAACCATAACATTTGTGCCTAGTTTTAAACTACAGCATGATACTGGTTTCATCATCTTTTGAAGACATTTTAACCCCAAATTTGTACTTTTTTCTTTGTAAATCTAGTGTCCAAAGTTAGAAAACAGTATTATGAGTAAATATGAGGTTTCAAGGTGATTTTTCTAAGCAAAGCTAGCAAAATATTTAGAAATATATTCAACTTATAATATTTTTATTAAGCCATTAAACACATAGATCATGTACACATTAATGCATTTGTGGGGTACAATGTGCTGATTTTAAATACAATTTGGAATGCTTACATCAAACTAGTTGACACCACCTTCACTTCATTTACTTGATTTTTGTGTTAAGACATTTATACTTGTCTGCTTAATAGATTTGACATGTACCTTTGCAATATGCACCCACAGGTGTGGTCCCACCGTTTACCCTCCTCCATCCAAACTCCCGTCCTCCCTCCCATCCCCCTTCTCTTCCCTCCTTCAACTTATAATTTTTTTATGAATGTCCAACTTTTACTATGAAAAATGCTTTTTGGTTATTCTTATCCAAATGATTATCGAATGCTTTGATTTTCTTGTCTCCTGTTTAAATCAAAAGTTTTTTTTTTAATGATTATTTGTTATTTCTTTGTCTTCTTGTAGTTTTCATCTTTCAATTTTAATTGGTTTGTAAGAGTATTTTTTGTTTTGTTTTGGACAGCATCATGTGGTTGGATAAAAAACAATCAAACCCTCAATCTAAAATTCTTTATCTTTAGTGAGAAATTTTAATGCTGTTAAAAACAAAAGCAAAAACAAAAAATAAGTAAGGGCACTGATTTTATTCTATCTATTAGTATAGAAATGGCATCCAAGAGGTGAAGATCAGAGGTGAAGATCCTAGAGGTGAAGATCAGTCGGCTGCCTTCACTTTCTATCTTTGTAGGAAGCAGGAATAAGTTGCGTGAGGTCTGACAACTGGGTCCTCCCCTTGAGAAGCTATAAACTGACGCCGAATACCTCATGGTATAACCCTTCAGAGCAATTTTGGAACTCTTTTTCTGGAACAGACACCAGAGCTGTCATCATATCACACTTGATGTCCTGAATGTCATCAAAACGTCTTCCCTTCGATATTTTCTTTATCTTTAACTTTAAAAAGGTGAGCAGAGAGGGTGTTCCAATACAGTCATTTCTCTTTCTTTGTTTCTTTGTTTCTTTCTTTCTTTCTTTTTTTTTTTTTTTTTGGTAGAGACAGACTTTCACTTTGTTGCCCTCGGTAGCATGCTATGGCATCACAGCTCACAGCAGCCTCCAACTCCTGTGTTTAGGCGATTCTCTTGCCTCAGCCTCCTGAGCAGCTGGGACCACAGGCACCTGCCATGATGCCTGGCTATTTTTTTGTTGCAGTTTAGCCAGGGCCGGGTTCGAACCCACCACCCTCACTGGTGCCCAACCCACTGAGCCACAGGCGCCGCCCACAGTCATTTCCTTATTAACTAAAAACTCATAGTACCATGCGAGCTGGTGCCTTGTCCTGATGCAAGAGCCATGGGCTGTTGGCAAAAAGTTCCAGTCATATTTGTCTAAGTTTTACAGGCAACCTCTTCAAGATTTCCAAATAGTAAACTTGGTTAATTGTCCAGTTGGTACAAATTCCTAGTGAATAATTCCTTTGATAACAAAAAAAAGTTTAGCGACATTGTTTTGACATTTGATTTGGACTGCTGGAACATTTTGTTCTTAGATAATTGGCTGACCTCCATTGTGCACTTTGGCACTTTGTTTCAGGGTTTCTTGGTACAATCATCTTTCATTGCCAGTGATAACATAGCCCAAAATATCATTTTGCCTTTCCAATGGGTCTTGGCACACTTTGACTCTCCTTTGCTTGTGTTCATTGGTGAACTCCTTTGAGATCATGTTTGCACACATCTTTCTCATGCCAGGACTTCAGGTAAGATTTTCTTAACTCTTTCTCTACTGATGTACACTCGGTCTGCTGCATTTCTCAGTCAGCCAGGAATTGTGATACAATATTCAATGATTTTTTGCAATATTCTTGTCAGTTCTCTTGGTTACTGGCTGCCCTGATCTTCCTCATCAGTGATGCTTTCTCTCCCTTCAGAAAATATATTTATTCCATTTGTATGCAGCCTTTTTTTTATGGCATTATCCCCATAAATTTGGACTAAGATGTTCCTGATTTCACTTCTACTCTTTCCATGTTTAACAAGAAATTTAATGTTTGTTCACTGCTCTAATTCAAGTTCTGACTTTGCCACAATGGCACACAGAAACACCAACAACACAATGAATGCTGCTCAGGAGGGCATTGCCGCACATCAACAGGAACTCAGTGGTGAGAGACACTGATATGCCATGGTTATGGAAACCTTACTGAGCTTTCTGTACAGATTTCCAACATAAGCCTGTGGTGGCAAGTTTGTGAACTTTTTTGTCAGATCTCTTAGGTAGGGTTCTTTAATTTTACAGTGGGGATTCATTTTGCAATCAAGGGGAATCTTTGCCAAAACAGAGTGTGTATTTACATATCTTGCTTTTAGATAGTTCTGAGTGACAAATAATAGTAAATAAACATTTATGGGACAAAGAATGAGATTGTGGGGAATCTGTGACTAGCCTTAGCATAGATAAACAAAGGGGAAAGTATATATATTTTTTGAGACAGAGTCTCACTTCATTGCCATAGCATCATAGCTCACAGCAACCTCAAACTATTGGGCTCAAGCAATTCTCTTGCCTCAGCTTCCTGAGTAGTTGGGAGTACAGGTACCTGCCACAATGCCTGGCTGTTTCGGGGTCTCACTCTGGCTCAGTGTGGTCTCAAACCCATGAGCTCGGGCAATCCACCTGCCTCAGCCCCCCAAGTGCTAGGATTACAGGCGTGAGCCACCACACCTGGCTGGCATCAAAGGGGGAGGTGTTCTTTTTAGTAAGTGGTTACCATATATATGAGGGTATTCTTTTTAGTAAGTGGTTACCATATATATGAGGGTATTCTTTTTAGTAAGTGGTTACCAAAAACGAAAGTTTGGAGAGATTTTTTTATCATTGTTGCTTTCTGGGAAGACTGGTTTCAGGTAAAGTTCAACATGGTCACTGCCGTCTATTGTTCAATATGAATGAATATCAGTAATTATTAACATTTTGAGCGGTGTGAGGCAGCATTTAAGAAGTCTTCTGAAGACTGTTGTTGATATTATTACTGCAAAATTACCTGAACCATCTGTTGAAGGCTCATGGTAAAAGTCAGTTGTTTCAGGATCCTACAGATCAAGCATTTTAAAAGAGGGATGCATAAAATGAAATAGAGCTATATTAACAGAAATTGTTTTATTGCAGAGCTAATAATTAAAACCTGAGGATACACAGCTAAACAGATTCTCTATAGTTATCCCTGCTTTTGATCAAAGATAATCCCAAAGAAATAATATTTTTGATAGTGAAATAAATCTAGTCTCATTAGATTTGCTCTGATAATTTAGATGAGTGCAGCTAGAATGGTGATTTACCATATTAGCATTTCTAAATTGTCTTTGTTCAGAAGTATTCATAACAAATATCAGATTGGGATCGAGGTGTGCAAGAGGAGGAAGCCAAGCCTACCATTTGGTATGATATTTCACCTTCAAATCCAGGCATTGGATGAACTGCCCTCTTTCAAAAACAACTCAGTTATTCTGGATCTGCCCAAACCTAGAAGGTTCCTTACTCCCTTTTAAGGCTGAGCACTCTGCTCCAGGCTAGTTTTCCCAAGAGAACTCTATATACATTGGCTTCATAAACAATCCTAGCTCTTGTCAAAGGAAAAACTGCACCAATGTTTAACAGAGAAAGATAACTTCATTCTAAGGTATTATAGTAGATAGAAGACGCCAGAACAAAAGTTTGACTCAGTTTCACTAAAACAAAGGGTTGGACGGTTTTTGAAAGCTAGGGTTGGAGGCTGGTCAGCCATCTGTTTTCTAATTGGCTTTACTCAAAGAAAAGGTGAACTTTCTTTAATCTTTTTGCCAGGATGTAGTTTTACAACTTGGAGCAAGGTGCCAGTAGTCACAGTTAGGCTCCTGTCCTCCTACAGAAACTGGGAATTGCAGGTACTATCCTCTTTGAATACTTAACGTAGTACCCCAAATCCCAGGGAAACAGAGCAGTGGCTGATATGAGACAAAACAGCTCTAAGAACTCTGCTGCTCTGTTTCCCCGGACTTTGAGCTCCAGTCACCCTCCACATAGGAGTGAAGTCTTCACTGTGCTGTTCCCTGGCCCCAGTGCCCAGATGGAAGCTGTTCTCCACCATTCTGGGATCCCTGCTGCCACCACATCTTGCCTCACAGCATCTGGGACACTACTGCGCACCACCAGCCCATGCTCTACAATCACAGTTGCATGGTGCCTCGCCACCTGGGACCTAAATTTCTACTGAGTTCTGTTGGCTCAGGTTCCTGAACTGCAATCATAACCTCCTCCCTGGGCCCAATCCTCCAAAGCATCTGTTCTTCCCTGGAGGCAGATGAATGCTCTGCCTTTATTTACAGGGGTAGAATAATGGTTACCAGGGTCAGGAAATAGTAGAGAGGAGGCACAATAGCCACAGTATGTTAACAGATATAAAAATATTAACTGATCAGAATATCACACTATGTCCATAACCATGTGTAATTATTTTATGTTAAAGACATTAATAAAAGAAATATCCAATTTCACTTACAAGAGCATCCAAAAATAACAAATATATGGTTTCAGTTGTTAACAGGGCATAAATTGCAGATCCAAAAGTGAAAAACCAGAAAGGTCCTTTAAAAAAAAGTTATTATTTTAGAGTATTAAAAGTATAAACATATTTTGGTTACATAATTTGTATTTATACATTTAATGTTTTAAGTGTGCCCTTTATCCAGAAAATGTGCATTGCGCCCATTAGGTATGACTTTATCTTACCCTTCCTTTTCCCATCCCCCTACTAACTTTTTGTTGAGTTTTAATTACCTATGTACACATAAGTGTTAGTTGACTAGTTCCAATTTAGTATTGAGTATACACGGTATTTGTTCTTCCATTCATGTGATACATCACTTAATGGTCTCAAGTTCCACCCGGTTGTTATAGAGTATATTAAGATTGTCATTTTTTATGGCTTTGTCATTTTTTATGGCTGTGTATGTCATTTTCTATGGCTGTGTAGTGTACTGTGGTATACATATACCATATTATCAATCCATGTGTGTATTGATGGGCACTTGGGTTGTTTCCTATTGTTAATTGTGTATCAGTGGGCACTTGAATTATTTCTAGGTGTGAATTATCCTTGGTAATTTTAAAATGTTCTACTATAAACATTTGAGTGCAATGTCTTTTTGATAAAATGTATTTTCCCCCCTTTTGGGTAAATGCCTAATAGTGGGATTGCTGGATCAAATGGTAGATCTGCTTTTAATTCTTTGAGGAATCATTATACTACTTTCCATGGAGGGTGTAGTAGTTTGCAGTCCCACCAACAGTGTAGGAGTCTTCCTTTCTCTCTGCATCCACACCAGCTTCTGTTGTTTTAGAACTTTTTGATATGAGCCATTCTCACTGAACTTAGGTAATATCTAATTGTGGCTTTGATTTGTATTTCCCTGATGATTAGAGATGCTGAGTATTTTTTCATGTGTTTCTTGGCCTTTAGATGATCTTCCTTTGAAAAGTTTATGTCCATGTCTTTTGTTTAAATTTATTTATTTTTATTGTTAAATCATAGCCGTGTACATTAGTGCAATCAAGGGATACAATGTGCTGCTTTCATATACAATCTGAAGTATTCTCATCAAACTGTTCAGTGTAGCCTTCACGACATTTTCTTAGTTACTGTATGTAGGCATTTGTATTCTGCATTTAGTACGTTTTGCCTGTATCCATTAAAAGCACATTAATTTACATTTTATTTTTTTCACTTTCTTTTTTTAATTATTTTTTTATTAAATTATAACTTTTACATTGATGCATTTATGGGGTTCAGGGTACTGCTTCAATATACAATGTGAAATGCTTACATTGAACTAAGTAACACATCCATCACAATTATACTCATTTCTTAATAGTTTTGAAATGTACCATTGCATCATGCACATTAG
>CAUYPK010069162.1:0-34934 GCA_963574355.1 Loris lydekkerianus
GTGTTTAATATATTACTGTTAAAATTATATGCTTTTGTGTGAGTGTTTGTCTGTTTTGGCAGGTCACTGCGTGGTGTGGCTCTCTGACTCTCACAGTTTAAAATTTTGGCTCTTTGTGTCGAACTTGTTCGCCACCCCTGGCCAAGACTATTTCTTTAAATAATATGATGGATTATTCTTTAAATATATTGATGTGTTTATCATAAATATAGAAACTAACATTTAAAAATTCTGTTGGAAGAAAAATTCTATGTCATGTAGATAGTGACGAGCGTTGTCATGGGATTAAAGATAAAAAGTTAAAACCTAAAAATAGTGATGAGCAAGGAAAATACTTTAGAGTTTAAACTTTATTACTAAAGAATTAGGCAGAGCTACATTAAAGGATAAAAGGGCTCATTCATAAAAACTGACATCTTTCTGTGTTCAGTCAGCACCATTCATTTTTCTAGGGTAGCTCCCCAGTATCTCCAACTAGGATACTTTCTAACAGGTGGGAACTATGTTCTATAATCCCATGATGTCCTTTATCATAGTACAGTCATGTGTCACTTAACAAGGGATACGTTCTGAGAAAGGTGTCACTAGGTGATTGTCCCCATGTGAACATCCTAAAGTGAACAGATACAAACCTAGATGGTCTACAATCTGTTCCTCTTAGACTACAGCCCGTATAGCATGTTACATGTGGGCAACGGTAACACAATGGTATTTGTGTACTTAGCAATATCCAATGTAGAAAAGGTGCAATAAAAATATAGTGTTGTCTGGGGCGGTGCCTGTGGCTCAAAGGAGTAGGGTGCTGGACCCATATGCCAGAGGTGGCGGGTTCAAACCCAGCCCTGGCCAACCTCCCGCCCCCCCAAAAAACAAAACTGGAAAAAACAAACAAATAAACAAACAAACAAACAAACAAAATATATATATATACACAAATATAGTGTTGTTATCTGACAGGACTAGCACCTTATGTAGTCCATTGCTGACCAGAATGTTGTTCTACAGCATGATTATAATTAATGAAGGATTAGATACATCGTAATCATTCAAAGCACTGAACAAAATGTCTATGAACCTCTGCTCTGGTCTTAAAGTACAATACATTTCAGTCCCTCATTTACTAAGCACTTACAAGGTCCACTGCGTTGAGTTGCAAGGGAGTTGCAAACTCACATAAGACATAATCCCTGTCCAAAGAGACCTTTTTAAATATACTAAGTGTGATACAAGGCAGAATAAAACAAGGCTAAAAAAGATGCAGAGGTAATGTGTTATTAAAACACCAAGGGAGGGCTGGGGGTTTCGGTATGTTAAGTTCAAAAAGCAATGGGCTTCATGCCAGGTAGGAAAGCCCTCAATTTAACTGTTGAATTAATTTTGAAGGATGCCGTAACGATATTTATATTTTTCCATGTTTTTAAACATACACAAGTAGCATTCACCTTGCAACAGCTGCCACTGATTCTTACTGCTACTAAATCTTACTCATTAAAGTAGGGAATGTGCATTAAAGTGGGTAAAATTTTATTAACCCGGCTTGAGTTACATTATTTAAATTAATTAGGTCTCACTTCTTTAAATATTTGAAAGTTCAGCTTAGCCATCAACATAGTAGACACGGACTAGTAAACTTTTGTTGTACTACCGAAAATCCTTTCAGCTCATTATATAAAACATCTTCACGTTTTTTCCACTTCCAGTGATTTTTATACTCAGTTCTGTCCCTGGCCATAAGAGTCTGGGACCACATTTAGAGATTTCTTCTTCCAAGGAGTGCATATTTAGTTTTTAACATCTAATCCTTGGTTTCGGGCCTGGCATTGTGACTTACATCTGTAATCCTAGCATTCTGGGAGGCCAAGGCAGGTGGACTGCCTCAGCTCAGTAGTTTGAGAACAGCTTGAGCAAGAGTGAGACCCCCATCTCTACCAAAAAACAAAACAAAACAAAACAAAACAGCTGGGTGTAGTGGTGGGCACCTGTTGTCCCACCTACTCAGGAGGCTGATGCAAGAGAATTGCTTGAGCCCAAGAGTTTGATGCCAGGGCATTCTACTCAGGGTGACAGAGTAAGACTTTGTCTCCAAAAAAAAAGGGGGGGGGGGGTCGGGAATCACCAGGAAACATTGTAGAGTCACAGGACCAGAAGGTATCTTTGCCGTTTCTTTTTCACCCCCTCCAATGATTCCCAAAGGGGGCAAAAGACAGGGCATCTCATCAATCATGCTAGAAAGATCAGACGATTACCTACTTTAAAATCTTTACTAGAAAATTTGACTTCACACACTCTTCCAATGAACATGCTCTGGTTGTTACAAATTTTTGGAAGAGAGATTTGAACAAGGCCAGGGGCTGTGTGAGGGTGGAGACAGGCAGGAAGTGTGCGGAAAAGAGAAAGAGAGAGTAGAACAGAAACCACATAGGACATTCCTGAGTTTAGGACATAATTTGGAGAATTACGTATGCCAACTCTCATGTCATCAAGGACCTTAGGAGTGATGACAGTTTTGAAGTGAGAAATCAATTACTAAAGGATTCAACATGTATGCTGGGAGTCACAAAGGAAAATCAGAAAAGTGACTTAAGCAAACCACGGTTGGTGTTTCTTCCCTGCCTTTATGAAACTGTCCTAGGTTCCCTCTCTCTGGAGGTTTTCTAAGAACAGAAACTCACGTTGGAGTTTCAGAGGCTGCGTGCTGGAATGAATCCACTGCACGAACTGGAACAGGACAAACCCAAACAAAAGAGGACAGAGCCTGCTCTTGCAGCTGAAACTCTCATTCCTTCCCAGCAGACTAGTACGGTGTTGGGAAATAATCTTGTAAGAGAGTCAATTTTTGAGTACATGAAGCTTGCTCAATAAATTCAGCGTGTTCTCTCTGGGAAGATTTGGGCCCACAGGGAAACATCTGTCTTTTCTCTCAACAGTCACTTACACTATCCTTACCAGATGTTCTGAGTCTGATCCAGGAACAGACCAAAATTCCCTTTGACGCAAAGACAGTTAATTAAACTCCCACAAATGTGTATGATCATTTCTGGTAGAGCTTCATGTTTCTTCTATGTAAGCACATTTAAGTAACTAAATGAATCTGTCATTTTCATTAATGGACTTGAAAGTTGCAAAAAAACAAATAAAAAAGAAGGAAGATTTTCTACACAAATCAAAATGTGAGTCCCTTTTGCATCTTTTTTGACTGGTGAAAAATCAGTGCTATGGGGGGAAAGGTACTCAGGTAACTGGTAGGAAAATAAACTGGCTCGATCTGTCTGAACATTCTGACATTCTCTATTAAACTTAAAATTATTCATGTACTTTGACTTGGCAGGTCCATCATTAGGAACTAGTGAGGTATCTACAGAGGTTGCAGGTACCTACAGAGGTTATCTACAAACTTTCAGTGTTTGCGTACTACATATCGTAAGAGACAAATGAACATCATCCTTTTCTCAGAAGTCATGACTTTCCGTGGTGACTTAGTCCAAGAATCTAAGTGAAGCTCCACTCACCTATTGTTTAGTGCTCCCCCAAGGTCACAGTCACAAGGTCGACATCCATCCAAATCATTGCTTAAGCCCCAGTACTCTGGCTGCAGAACAAAAGATTAAACACCTCAAGGAGAGTTCCAGTAATTACACAATAGACGCAGCAAGGAACAAGTTAAGGCGTGTTTTGGTTATTCCACCAAACACTCACTTTTACTGTGAGAGCAGAAAGCCGACAAAAGGCCAGAGAATTCCTGAAATAAAGAAAGCTAAGCCATCGCTCAAGGGAGTCAGAGGCTTACACTTGGGCTCCTGATAACGCCAGACCACAGACTGACGTCTCTGCCCAACCAATAACCTTCATCAAACAATTAATATGAGCGAGCAGTAAAAATACCCAATTTCTTCATTAGCATTACTGTGACAGCAGGAGAGCTGTGGCAAATATTTGGCAGGTCTTTGTGTTTTCCTTCAGCTCAGTTTGTCATAAGTCCCAGTGTGGATTTTGGAGACACGGCTTACAGCGAGGACTATTCTCACCACAGAAAGGGAAAGACATCACCCAGTCTTGGGAGTGACAGAGATGGAGATAAAAAGGGATGAGGCAGTATCTACATAGGGAAAAAGAGCTCCTTGCACTTTATAAGTGAACAGATAAAAACAGGGTCTCCAACTTAAATCAGGCTTCCAGAAGTCTAACAGGGGTTCTCAAACTTTTTAAACAGGGGGCCAGTTCACTGTCCCTCAGACCACTGGAGGGCTGGACTATAGTTTAAAAAAAACTATGAACAAATTCCTATGCACACTGCACATATCTTATTTTGAAGTGAAAAAACAAAACGGGAACAAATACATTCACACCGCCTCATGTGGCCCGCGGGCCACAATTTGAGGACCCCTGAATCAGGATTATACACAGTGGACATAAAGTTCGTGTGCAATTTAAATTAGTTTACTATTTAAATTGCACACAAACTTTAGGTCTACCCTGTATATATAAACATATAGATTTAATGGCTATAAACATGATTTGGGGCCAGCAAAGCCCCCTAAATGATTAATACAAAAGCAACACTGGAATGCGATAAAAGATACAGAATTTTTTTTAACTACTCCCATAATTACTCTACTCAACATCATCACAGTGAAGTGTTTGGTGTATTTCCCTCTACATGTTGTTTTTCGACTTTTTTCATATGTAATCAAAATGTTATTCATATCCTATTTTCTTCAAATACTAGCATGAGCATTAACTCATGTTATTGTCATTTTCAACAGCAACTGAATGGCACATGGTCTGGAAGCCCCAAATTTACTGAAGTGTTTTCCCACTGTCGCTTCCAAGTCTTTTGCTATGATTATAACAGATGCAATGAATCTTGTGGTGAACACGTCTTTGTCTAGTTATCTGATTATTTCATTAGGATAGATTCCCAGAAGTGGGATTACTAGGTCAAAGGGCACGCATATTCCTACAGGCTACTGATACATCTCTCCAAGGTGCTTTTCACAAAGTATAAACCAATCTGCATTTCCACCAGCACCTCATCATATCCTAATAGTAAGCATTCCCATTTTTTAAAGTTTTTGTTAATTTTGTCTATAAAAGTGTACTTTGATGTGGTTTCATTTTACAGTTTTTTTGGTTTGGCTTTTTGTGGGGGAGGGGCAGGCAGTCTCAATCTGGTGCTCTGAGTAGACTGCTGTGGCATCATAGCTCACAGCAACCTCATGCTCTTGGGCTCAAGCGATCCTCTTGCTTCAGTTTTTCCATTTTTAGTAGAGATGGGGTCTCACTCTTGCTCAGGCTGGTCTCTTATTATACAGTTTTAACAATGATGGTTAACATCTTGTGGAATTATTCATTAGTAATTGCTATTTTGTGAATTGTCTACTTGGGTCTTTTATCATTTATACATAAAGGTGATGGCAGAATCTACAACAGTGAAAAAATTCTCCATTAGAAAATGTCACCCTCAGGCTAGGTGTTGTGGCTCACGCTGATAATCCCAGCAGTTTGGGAGGGAGGCCTAAGGACAGTGTTTTGAGGCCAGCCCGGACAACTCAAGACCCAATCTCTACAAAAATTTTAAAATTAGCCAGGTGTGGGGGTACATCCTTATAGTTCCAGCTACATGGGAGGTTCAGGCAGGAGGATCATTTGAGCCCAGGTGTTCTCAACTACAGTGAGCTCTGATCACTCCTCTGCACTCCAACCTGCGTGACAGAGCAAGACCTCTAAAAAAGAAAAAAATAATAAAAGGTCACATTCAAACTATCCATCCCACATAATAAAGATTTGCCTACCAGACACTGGTCACAATGCTGTCCCATCACCAGACGCTTGCAGTAGCAATGTCCTGTCTCAGAATCACAAGGATTTCCACCAGGAATTGTTCCCAGAGGATTGCAAGCACAAGCTTTATTAAAGACAAAATAAAGAAACAAAAACCAAGTAAGTACAAAGTAGTGGTGCGGCTTTAGAATCACAAAGGAAGATAAGAGTTACGCACACAGCAGAACTCCCAAGCTTTTTAGCCAACAGACTTACATTTACAACCAAATGGATCCTCAGCACTTAAGCCATAGAAGCCTTCCTTGCACACGTCACAATGTTCTCCTTCCACGTATAACTTACACCGACACTGCCCAGCAATGAGACCAGCAGAAAAATCAGTATAACTGTCACAAATTCCCTCATTCTGAGAACCAGCCGGGTCACATGTGCATTCTAAGAAAAAGGAAAAGTAGCGGGTTAAAAGCAGCAGGAAAACCAAGGTATCTCTGCATAAATACTTATGTTCCCTTCCTCCCTCTGAATCTCACAAAAATAGACTAAAGAAGGCTTGACTACTAAGCAGATTCCTCTCCAAGCAGAGGCTCAGGTGGTAATTAAAACCCCAGTGCTGGGTCTGCTCCTTATACTCTGAGCTCTCAGGGAAGGGTTTTGCTCCAAACTATTCAACATGAAAGGCAACTTCGGGCAGGTCCAACAGGGTGACATTTCCCAACATACGTTCACAAACGTTAGGATCTCGGATGTCCCTCTCTGGGTGCTGGTAGTAAAACGGTTTGCACAGCTCACAGCTGCGCCCCATGGTGTTGTGCTGACAGTCATCACACACGCCTCCGCTGACGTTCCCAGTGGCCAGGTAGACAGCCGTGTCGAAGTGGCATGAGCTGGAGTGTTCATTGCAGTTACACTCTGCAAGATGAGACCAGTGTCAAGAAAAGCCTTGTAAATCTATGGACCAACGGAGGACGGGGGTGGTAGGAAGGAAGCTCATTTAGGAAATCAGGGACTAAGTTCAGGCAAAATGGCAGTCAACAAGAAGGCATTCCTGCTGAAAAAGTACACATCCACCAAGGATATTGACTGAAGCCCCAAAGCAGGTTGGAAACAAGGATGTGATCTTTATGAAATGGATACAGTTATCTGCCCTCTTTGAAAGAGAATGGGCTATCAAAAATGGAAAACCCCAGGGGGAAGTCGTCTTGGAAGTTTTAACATGGAGGGAAGACTGCCATTCCATCAAGGATGCTTTCAGGTCCCAGTCGTGGGATGGTTGGAAGGACACTGAGCTGAAGGACCTTTGGGAGATAAGTTCCTAGGAAAGCCTATTTGGGCTCCCTGCCTCGAGGAACATGGCATGATGGACTTGACCCCTCCTCTCCATTCCCAACACCACACCAGGACAGGTCTGCAGTAAGAATTCAGGTCTGTTTCGCAGCCATCTGGCTGGGCTCCTTGGGGCAGAACTTCCCTCCACCTGCCCATTCTGCAGAGCCATCTTGGTGCAACCCAGCTTTGCTCATCTCACTCTCAGGCTCAGCAATCCACATCAGCTGCTCTCGTCTTCTCACCACACAGCTGACTCAGTCTGTCCCTCCCGGGCTCCACACTCTAGCCTTCCCACCTCATCTGTCTCTCCATGGCAACAGAGCACCCTGCAGAGAGAGACTTCGCACTGACAGGTCCTCTGCGCCCAGCACACACTGCTCTCAACACACTGGCTGAATTAAACCTCAGAAAGACTCCCCTGCCAGAGACTGTGTGGTGGTCTCAGGAATGTCCTTGTAGCCTTGCACTTCCTGTTCTTCTCTTTATCTGAATTCCCTCCCTCCCTCTTTTTTCAACCTAAGCGACTAAGCAACTGTTAAGTATTCACTTACTTAACAAGTAAGCGTTCTACTTACTAACAAAGCCTTGCCCTCTCCAGCTCTCACTGGTTTCTGACCCTCTAACCATCCTTCTCAGTGGGGGCAGAAGCAGGCACATTTGTGAAGGGGAGGATGGGTATGCAGGCCAGAATCACTGTGTGCGGACGGGGAGGGGCGGTGGTGTTTTATACCACATCTCTGCCTGAAGAACACCCCTGGGACAGATGGATGGAGGTATGCCAGAGCCTGCAGCTGAGCTGGCACAGAAACAAGGCCGAAAACTCTCCTCTGTATCTCAGACCTTAAGGAACTACTACACCATATGTTTCGTGGTCATCTTGTCTTTAAAACAAGTACAAGGTCAGGGATAACATCTTAGGCTTCTCCTATCACTGCCAAACTACACAGGTCAGTGCCAGACACACAGGTGCTGCTCAGGAGATATTTATTCATTTAATTGAATGGATAACATTGGTCTCCTATGAGTACCAGGATGAAGTTGGGGAAGAGGTAATAACTTTTCTTTCCTCTGGAAAATAATATATTATTATAGTACCTCTAATCAGAAAATGGATACTGGAGTCCTAAGTGATTCCAGACATCCCTTGGAAAAAGACTTACTTTTACAGGCGTTGCTGTTTCGACCTTCAGCAGGTCTCCAAGGTAAATCATGGTAGAAATCCATGCACAGTTCACAGTTTAAGCCCTTGGTATTATGCCTGCACATGCAATGCCCATGTACCTTGAAAGTCAGAAAAGCAGGAAAGAGCAAAGTAAGAGACACACTCATGGCCAATTTCTCTCCATAGTCAATTGAAAATATAAAACCCTTTTTCATACTAATTTCTAACTCACTACAGAGAGGAGTTCTTTGTTTGCTGTTATCATCTCTTTCCCTCCAGGGCCTTCTATCTTGTTGACTGCTCTACATCCCACCTCTAGAATACTTTCTATTATATAATAGATGTGCAATAAATATTTCATTGAGTGGCTATAAGAAGAACCCAGAGCTGGGCATGGTGGCTCACGTCAGTAATCCCAGCACTTTGAGAGACCAAGGAGAGAGGATAACTTCAAACCAGGAGTTCAAGAACAGCCTGGGAAACATAGCAAGATTAAAAAAAAAAAATGTTTTTGATTAGCTGGGTGTGTAGGCTGGGAACAGTGGCTCACACCTGTAATTCTAATACTCTGGGAGGCCAAGGTAGGTGGATCGTTTGAACTCAGGAGTTTGAGACCAGATTGAGCAAGAGCCCATCTGTACAAATAGCTGGGTATTGTGGTGGGTGCCTGTAGTCTCAGCTGCTTGGGAGGCTGAGGCAAGAGATTCACGGGAGCCCAAGAGTTTGAGGTTGCTATGAGCTATGATGCCATGGCACTCTACTAAGAGTGACAAAGTAAGACTCTGTCTCAAAAAAACAAAAAACAGCTAGGTGTGGTGCCCACATCTGTAGTCCTAACTACTTGGGAGGCTGAAGGCTGAGGTGGTAGAAGTGACTGTCTGAGACCAGAAGTTCCAGGATGCAGTGAGCTACAAGGGCACCAATGCACTCTAGCTTGGGCAACAGAGATTCTGTCTCAAAAGAAAAGAACCCAGATAAACAAAATTAGTTACTTAAGATAAAAAAAAGTTACTTAAGAGTTTTAAAAAAAAAGTCTACTGTAATAGAAAAGTACAAAAGTTATAATGCAGAAACACTATGTAAATGCATGTACTTTAACTTTACCACTAGCCCAGAAAACAATTTCTTTTAAAAGATTTTTGTTTATCTTATTTTGTTTTTTACTTCAGGCATAGCACTTACACATTTTTTCAATGAAAATAAAATTTTAAAAGGTAACCATTTACCACATTTATTTTTTTCCTATTAAGCAAGGAAATTAAAAGAAATCTCAGAAAAAGGTACAGATTAATTTCTTTGATGAAGGGCCCGTGACTGCACTATTTTGCCTTGTCACTCTTAGGCACGCAAAAGACCCTTTGGCATATAAATACTGAATAAATTACAGTTTTTCAGTCCAAACATGTATGTACATGGGCTTATCACTAGTTTCTATGGAATGGAATTCCAGGAACGGGACAGACCCATCATCACAGAAGTACGGTCAGCAGAAGACTGACATCCTCTCAGTACCAGGTGGTTTTAAATAAACTGATACCCGGTTCCAAACACACACCACCACAAGCTCGCATGGGAACAAACGGTATGTACTGTGAGACCCATGACAATGACAAGACTTTAGCTACATTGCAGATATGTTACACACTGAACAAAATACAATCTACCTAGCATTCCCTGAAAGATTTACCAGTAAGATTAAAGACACTCACCTCCCTACGGGCTCTGCTAAAAATTCAACTTTGTCTATTATGCAGTAAAAGTTTTAACTGGAGTGAAGGGAAGGCTGAAGTTTTAGAAGAGCAGAAGACACTCAGACCTGTACTTTCTTTGACAAGGACTAACAATCCTTGGAAAGGCAACAGAAAGTAAGTGAGACACACCTTTCATCAAGAAGGGAGGCCCAAGGCTTAGGGGAAGGAACCCAGAGATTTGAATTCCCACCTGCTGATCACTCACTTAGGGCTCATTAGCAAATTACTTAATCCTCAGTTTCTTCTACCAATAATAGTTGTTTTAGGAGATCTCTGCAAGTCCTACGTGGCTTTAAAAGCCTCTGGGTCTATAAGAGGTCTGCTAGAAATTGGTAGACTATTTTAACCTCTCCTATCTGGCAAATCACCCAAATCCCAGATTTCAAAACATATATAATCTGCAAACATAGCATAAAAGTGGAAACAGAATGAAATTAGAAGGAAAAGATAGAAACAAACTCCATTTTGATCCCTAAAAACATCCCATGGGTCTGGGTTTTTCCTATTTCTCTGGGCTGAGATAATTTTGACCATTAACATAAAAAGGAAATGTTTATGGTTTTTAATCTTCCCTAATGTAAAGGCAGACTCAACTGTTATCTAGACAACTTTTTAATCCTTGCTGACTAAAATATCTACTTTAGCAATAGGCCACAGTCACAAATTCCAAAATTTAATTCATTGTCTGTGGAATGAGCAGTCTATACATTCTCATAGTCCAACAAACTCTTCAAAGAAAAAAAATCAGCAATCAACCACCAACACAGTACAAAGGACGAATGTTCAATCTGGAAAACTACTACCTCCCAGAAAATGGGAGGGCTTAAAGAAAGACCAGCTTTAAGTAGAATCACCAGTATAAAAGGCAAAAGCCACGTCAAGGCTGGCTTACCATTCCTTCCACTTCTTCATTGACTCCACCCACGGGGGCACATTCGCTGGCATGGCCATAGCAGAAACAGTTTCCTCGAACCACCATATCATAAACTGCATAATAGTACTTTTCTCTGATTTCCATTCTGGAATCCAAAAGGTTATCTCCCAAAGTATGCAGTTTTACAAACTTGATCCTCAAGTTGGTGATTTTTAATAGATCTAGGAAGGTCACCAAAAAGTTGAAAAGTCTGATCAAACACAAGCAAGAATTTATTTTTCTCTTTTTACATCATTTCTCTTTAAAGAAAGGCATGACAAATAAAAATAGCATAAGTCGAGTCCTTCCCTCCCCCACGATGTATGATCTAGATAACTCTACTAGGAAAGCCTAACATAATACGACAGTGCCTGGAAGAAGGGTTACTACATTCGCATCAGTTTAATACAAATGTCTTATTCTGTGATGGATCTGTTCACAGTCCAACATTTCAGACAGCACTGTAAAAATGAAGAAATTGTGAGAATGCGGTTGCTTGATTGCCAGAACCCACTGGCACACAATAATATAAAGTATTGTAATACCATCTGGTTTCCATAGCACTTAGTGTTGGTCTCAAAATCAGACAATTCCATGTAGGTGGGAAAAGATTTACTAAGGCACAAATTCTCATTGTTAAGTTAGGAATATATTTGTGTCTATTTCTGGAAGGGAAAATACTGTCTGAAATTTCCCACCACTTAATGCCTCCCATGTGACCAAAATAGATTTAACACTATAGAATAACTAGACCCCAAGGGAAGACTATCTCAAGTTTTTAAGCAATATTTTGGTCTACCCCTTTTCTGTCCTTGTTTTACCAAACATTTCCACACTTATCAGTAGGACACAGTGACATGAGGCTAAAAGGCCTTAGTGCTACGGTATTGGGGGGCAAATTATTTTTCTTAGATACAAGTTACTTATAAATCACTTTCTTTCCTTCTTCTTCTTTGGTCTGTAGACTTAACACTTATTCTAGAAGCTGGGCTATCAATGACATTCTTCAGTAACTGGATAAACCAAAAGCAATTCAACCTTCTCCACCAGTGTTTTCATTAGTTATTAAGTTGTTCTGCTGAACTGGATCCCAAGAGATTGACTAAATCCATCCGGGCTGTCAAGCTCGGTAGCCTAAAACTGTTCTTTATGCTTTATTTTCATTTATGCTGATGCTTCCTCATAATTTACAGCACAAGACAACAGCAGAATGGCCCAGTGCCATCTGATACTTTCAAAGCCCAAATACAATTTGAAATATTCATGATATATGCAGAGCTTACAATGAAGCAACAGAAATGGCTGTGGGTGGAAAGGGAAAGTCCGTGCCTTAAATTTAGGTTCTTTGTAAAATCAAAAACTCAACAGAGGAACTGTGGTACTACTTAGCTGAATGGCAGTCACGCATGCCAACATCACCTCCTGCACAAATCCTCCCTCACAGAATGAGCACAAGCGCCTATTGACAAGAGGCCAAACAACAAACCTGAAGAGCAAGCAGCTGGAGTATTTAGAAACCCTTGAACTGATCTTTGTAGAAGCCCTAAGTAGAGCAAATAGGCTGTGCCCACTCTCTCTTGCCGTATTTAACAGCAGCTGAGCTTCATCTTTGCCTTGTCCTAAGAGGCAAATCACTTTTGAAGTGAGTCTCAGAGTTTCAACATAAGGACAAATAAAAAGATAGTGCTTCTTTGATTACAAAGCAAATCAAAAGCATAATCAGCTAACATGAGTGTTTCTATAACACAGAAGCCACATAACAACAAAAGAGAATTAAAATTAGAAGGGCAACACATTCCCCAAGTCCCACAAATTTCACTAACAGGAGAGCAGATGGTGAGTCCATTTAGGGACTCAGCGGGTGTTTGTCTTGGAGCCCAGGCACACAATTTTCACAACTGGATTTTGAGACACAGAGGGAAGGCCTCATAGCTCACTCAGAAATTGACACGGAACTGGACATACCATTAAATATTTGTTTTACAACAGAATGAGTAAGTTATGGAGCAGAGACAGCCTGGGCGACATGTAAAATTAATTTAAGTGGGGAAGCAGCACTTTTCTGGCCATCTTCCCTGGACTTCTTCCATTCTGTTCTTCCCTGCTTCAAGCTTGGAAGTTCCAACGGGCCTTGGTTAAAAATAGGGCCCTACGCAGCTGGGGAAGATCACTGAAAATCAGTCCTGCTTCTGCTCCACCGACTGCACCTTAGTAGCAGAGGAGTTAGTCTCGCTCCAACATTCGGGACCAGTTCTACACCAGGACCCAAACCATGGCCCATGGCCCATGGCAACAGCAACAACAGCAGCAGCAGCATCTTCAGTTTACTGAACACTTTCTCTGTGTCAGGCATTTTGGTCAGTCGTTTACATACATCCACAACAACCTCCATAACAACTCTAAGGTCAATATTACTATCTGTGTTTACAAATGAAAATAGAGGCTAAAAAAAAGTTTTAAGTAAATTACTTGCCCAGGTCACATGACCACAGTAGGAGAGAACTGGGATCTAAATCCAGCTTGATCTGACTCTAGAGTCCATTTTTTAAATTACTGTACATTCTACCTCCCAGGAAGAGCCATATGTAATTGTCTAATGATGAGAATAGTTGTTGACCATGGTAAAGAGCTCTGAGCTGAACATCATAACATACGGATTCCAGATCTGACTTAACAGCTACATATCACTTTATGTAGTGACTCTGAGCCTCCCTTCACTCATCTATTGAAGGACATACAACCTTCACCTTCTTGAGTATACTTACCAAGCAAGACTTCTGATTTCCTTCAGTATTCTCTTTCTTCTTTGGACAGTGAGAGCCTTAGCCCAGAGTTCTATAGAGCACGTGGCTACCAGCTAGAGAATGTTCCCCAGTGTCTTCTGCAGTATATCCGTGTGACTAATTTTGGCCAATGGGGAGAGAGTGGAAGTGATGAGTACAGCTTCCACTTCTCATTCAGAGGCAATTCTAAGGCCCACTACTTCCTCCTCCCCCACAGGTGGGGATGAGAATATGGTGGTGGTGGGCTAATGTGGATGAATGTAGGAATATGAGTGGCCTTAACCCCAGGGTTGTCAGATTTAGCACATACATATACAGGACGTTCAATTAAGTGTGAACTGCAGGCAACTATTTTTCAGTATAAGTATGTCCCAAATTGTATGGGAATTCATTATTTACCTAAAATTCAAATTTAACTGGGTATCACCCTGTATTTTACTTGGTAAGCCTAGTTACGGCAACTGAGCTACATTTTTTTTCTCTGAAAATCCCTCTTGTTGATTTCATAATGGAAAATGTGTATCTCAGTCAAGCAACTGTATTTTTTGGAACACTTTGTTCCAATAGCTTAATCTATACCTTAACATACTCAGCAAGAAAATAACTAAGACACTATGATTAACATAATTATTTGAGTACTTACTATATAAATCTTTTACTCTTATCAAAATGTGTACCCCCTGGTAAGATACCACAGAGAGAAGAGGAAAATGACAATGGTGACGTTAGCCTTAAATGTTTAAACTTGAGTAGTAGTGCTAAACCACTCTGGGTAAAACTTATCCTGTGACTACTGCTTCCCATCAGAGCTTTTACTTGAAAATAAGCTTACTCTGTATCCTTGGGCTATAAGGATCTTCTATTTTGAAAGCAGGATCTAAAGCACGAAATATCACCTAAAAAATGGATATAAGAGTAATTGGTATTTTTGCAATGGTTAAAAAGCAGATCTGCAAGTAGAAAATGAAACAGTGAACAAACCTCTCCTTCAGTTGAGGGTTCAATGTCAGAATATCGAGAATCACAAATTATATCATCAACTTTTTTCATGGGGCCAGTTGAAACGCCGGGAAATGAGCTCTCACAGTCATAGGCAAAGTATCTGTACACACCCCAGGTCTTCCCAAAGTCGGACGATCGTTCTATCAGCATTGCAGCTGGACGGAATGTCTAAAGGCAGACGACAAAGGTCTCATTTGATGTTTCTTATTCGCAATCTGTGTTTTTTAAAACCTCAGGTAAAATGTCACTCAACTGTGGGCCACAAACCCTGACTGCATGTGGTTGGAATTTCAGAATGGTGCTATTTCAAGTATGTCAGACTATTCCACAGAGCCTCTTCTTGCAAGGAAAGTATCGAGTCTCTACATTTTTCACTTTTCCCCACCCTACCAGATTAGTAAACTGTTTTTCTTTAGAAGGTGATTACAAACAGGCCTTACTAGCAAACACACTTGGTTGTATTTGGTCCCCAGCCCACAAAGGACTGACCAGCCTGAGTGCTTGTTCTTTCCTTTGTCCATTTAGTATTCAATTGATCTACTCCGTATAATGACAACCTACTCAGTACCAGCCTGCAGCCTATAAGCCATCTGTATAGACATATAAGTGAAGTACAGTCCAGTGAAGTGCAGCAGTGTACTTTGGGAAAACAAGAGGAAGGAATTAATTACAAAGGAAATAAGAATCCAGAAACTCCACAGCTAGGTTATACCCAAAATAACTTAATATGGGACTTTGAACAGACCCTTGTACATGAATACACACAGAAGCCCTACTTGCAATAGCCAAAAGAAGGAACAACCCCAGTGCCCATTAACTATGAATAGATAAACAAACTGTGATTGTACAATATTATTCAACTGTAAAAAGGAAGAAAGAAACATGGATACATGTTACAACATGGATGAAGCCTGGTTATGCTAAGTGAAATAAGTCACACAAAAGGACAAATTGTTTTATTTTTAGAGATGGGGTCTTCTCTGTTGCCCAGCCTGGAGTGCAATGGAATGATCACAGCTCACTACAGCCTTAAACTCAAGGGCTCAAGTGATCCTCTGCCACAGATCCCCCACACCAAAAGATAGGCATTGTATGATTCCACTTATATGAACTGTATAAATAGCTAAGTAGATAGAGACAGAAAGTACAGTAGAGGTGACCGGGGGCTGGGCAGAGGGAAATGGGCAGTTACTGCTTAAGGGCTACAGAATTTGTTTGGGGTGGTGAAAAGTTCTAGAAATAGTGATAATGGTTGCCCAACATTGTGAATACACCTAACACCACTGAATTGTACGCTTAAAAATGGTTAAAATGATAGATTTTATGTTATCTTACAACCAAGAAAAAAAGAGGTAGGAGGTATTTCACTGAGATGACTTCATATTGGATCTTCAATGTGTAACAAGGTGTTTTCCAGGCAGAGGAGGGTTCAGGAGTCTGCCCGTGGCAGAAGGGGTTAATTGGCACACAGTAGGAAGGTGTTTACCTTTTTGCAATGAAAAAGGAACTTCAGAAAATTTCAGTGGCCAGAATGAAGTGATCAGATTGCAGGTTAAAGAAATAACTCTAGAGCAGAGTTACTGCACATACACAATACAAAACACAGGAAAACCAAGTGAAAGAAAAGAAAAAAAACGAAGATTTTAACTCAAACAATTACAACATGGATGGAGAGAAATGGATGGAAGTGACCCTTCTGAAAATTTAGTGATGGTAGAATACACTGAATTCCTCTTGGTGATCAATCAGATTCCAGTGGAAAGCGAGAAAGAAACACAGACACCTGCACTTGGGCAGCTGGATGGATGTGGCCCAGGACAAAGACATGGAGGAGTGAAGGCGTTTAGTTGTGAGCTAGTCACATGTGTGATGTCCACATGGAGACACCGATGACAATCAGGAACAGTGGTCCAGCCCTCAGCTGCAAGAATGGAGCTTGAAACATGAAGGTGGGAGGCAACGCAGAAACACAGTATCTGAAATCTCCAGGTTTGTGATGTCTCAAAAGAAAAAAAAAAAAAAAAAAGCAAAGGGCCAGATGAAGAGAACCAAACTCTGTTCTCCAGGAAGATGTATTTAGACACAGAGTGGAACCATTAACACTAAGGACATTACTTCACTGAACCCTCTATCATGGGGGGATTGTGTTTCTGCAAAATTCACATGTCAAAGACCTAACTCCATACTTTAGAATGTGACTGTATGTGGAGACTGGGTCTTAACGAGGTAATTCAGGTAAAACAAGGCCATGAGAGTGGGCTTTAATTCAATATGACTAGTGTCCTTATTAGAATAAGAGATCAGGACGTACATACGTGTAGAAGGAAGAGCCTGGGAAGACACAGAGAGGAGACAGCTGTCCACCAGCCAAGGAGAGAGGCTTCAACAGAACCAATCCCACCGGCACCTGGATCTCAGGCTCTGGAACTGTGAGAAAATGGTGCTCACAGTTTAAGCCACCCAGTCTGTGACACTTTGCTATCATAGCCCTAGGAAACTAATACACCCTTGCTACACATTTGTCTTATAGATGAAGAAAATGAGGCTCAGATATAATTGACATGCTAGTCCTAGGCAGAACTCAGATTGAAATCCATGCTGAATAAGACCAAACCTACCTTCCTCCCTCATTGGCTAAAAGCATAGCAGAAGACTGAAAAATGGGTGTCAGAGAAAAGAACGCCCAAGCCAAGGGAGGATGGAGATTTAGGAGGGTGTGGGGAACAGGGTCAAGTGGAAATGAGAGATGCTGCCAAATGAGCACTGAAAACAGGCAAGAAGGCGAAGGTTTCCACACTGGCAGGCACAGTGAGAGCATTCTGGGAAGTGGAGGTAAGATAACAATGGAGGAAAATGAAAGGAAAGTTAAGCTGACCTAGAAAACAGAATCTAAATAGAGGCACTCACTTCTGAATTAAAACCAATGCTTGACAGAAACTTGGGTGAGAGCTAATGGTGAAAACTAGGAACATGCCAAGACCTCCTTTTGTCTTCCCCTAATAATCCTGCTGGCTTTTTTATTTCTGATAAAAAAAGTCAAGGGTAAGAAAATAGAAGGTTATACTTTGACAGATTCTCTGACTTACTCTTCACTAGCTGCTAAGTTTCTTATTTTTCACCTATCCTGGAATACGTGAAAATTATACTTTATTAAACTCAAGAGAACATTAGACTAAGAATTGTAAATTAATGGAGAAAAAAATTCAATGACGAACTGAACCATGTGTGCCAAGTAGCAGGGCAAGCTCCCCAAGAGACCAGTCCTGGCTGGCAGAACCCAGGGGAGGCCTGAGAGGAGCAAGTCTAGCCCGTGTCCACATCAGAACAGAACAGAGAGAAAAAGCGTGAAAGCCAGTCCTGGCTGTGTTTCTTTCTCCCACCCTCTGGAATCTTCTAAGTCCCAAGAGGCCCTAACAAGTCATCCAATTTCCTGTGGAGTTACGAAGCTGCTGGAAACTAGAACAATACATTTTACCTAAAGAATGGAAGCTTGTCCAAGTCCTTTGCTTGGTCATCAATGTTCTCCACATTGCTGCAGAGCTGCCTCTGGATGTCTAATGAACAGAAGAGCTAGGAGTTCCAGATCATTCGGCTATATAATAAAATAACCTGCGTGTATGTGAGGTGAGTTTTTGGCAGTCTACCTCCACTCAGCGATCAGCCATCTCATGGCCTACCCAGCAAAGGAAGAAACAAGGGCTCGTCATCTTCCCCAACCTCAGTCCTCTCCTGACTTCACTACTGTTTGTGGTCTCACCATCTTCCCTGTTACTTAATTTGAACTGTAAGTAATTTCTGATTCAGCCCTTTCCTTCTATTGTTCCACTTCTAGCCTTTCCACCACTGCATGGTTCAACCTTTGATTCTAAAGGATGCAAGTGACTGCCTTTGGCAATGATTCCCAAAGGCAGGAGCAGCAGAGGGTATGAGAGAGAGCATGGAGCAAAGGGATACATGCAACTTGAAAAAGCTTTCCAAGTAACACTTCCAGGACTCACAGCCAGTCTTCCCATTAACATCACCCCCAGGGATGCTGACCTCAGTCAGAGCCTCCAATCTGCCCTCTCTTCTGGCCTCCCCATCCCTTCCTTTGCCTTTCCTCCTGGGCAAATTCCTGAAAGACAGGGCTCATATTCATGTCAACAGCTCCCAATTTCTTATAGAGTTCACACTTCTCAGCAAGGAATCAGGCTCTTTGAGTCTAATCTGCTTTTACTTCCCTTCCCTCCCCTCACTACTCCCAGCTGGAGGCACATCCACATACCACTTGTTGAACCAAGTCTGTTTGCCACCAGAGCTTTGTCTCAGTTTGCTCCACCCCAGATGACTTTTCTTCCCTCTCCTCCCACTGACATCTGACATACCGCTCAACCTTCCAGGCCCAGGTCAAGCACAGTTCCAGTCCTTTCCTTGTGAAGCCTTCTCCTTTGTCCTAGGCTGAACTTAATCTCTCCCTCCTTCATGCTGGCACATAGAGTCTGAACTTCTCCTGTGGCAGTTAGCACCTTCTGTCATGTAGTACAAGGGTATCTGCCAGGATATCTTTCTCCCCAAGAAGACTGGAAGCTCCCTGAAAGCAGTCACTCTGCTATCTTTAAAATATCCCATGGGGTATAGGGCAGTTTCTTGAAAACAGAAGATGGCTGAATTCTGTTGTCCACTTACTCATTTATTCAGTAAATATCTGTAGAGCAAGTACTACACGCCGAGAATCGACATTTGTAAAATTAGTTCCCACTATACACCAGTGCAGCAAGATCATTCCTATGCCCAGAACTGAGGGGCACATCACACAGTCCTCTGATGCAGGATTATTCCTCCTCCTGTTTGACTTCCTTTTAATTGGGAAAGCCAAAGTTCTGGCTATGACTGCCAGAAAAGGGCTACAAGGATTCACATCCAAGTCCACCCAAGCCCAGAGATGTTGCTTTGCTCACAGGAGGAGTTTCCTCCAGAAACTAGTCTGATAACTTGCACCATTCTTTAGGTCTCAGCGCAGTCACCGCCTCTTGTGCTTGACCTTCTGCTCTTACTCACAAGAGGAAGCTGATCTTTGCCCACTGCATTCACGTGAACGAGTGTTCAACCACAGACGATGTTGCTCCAAAGAATTCTAGATATGAACAAGCTTCTAACTATGCATGTATGTGATCAGAGGACCTCGCCAAAGCAAAATATAGAGCCATGAACATTAATCAGATAATTTTGCATATTTTTAGGTGTCACATGACATAAAGGAAACATTCTCATGTGTGGATGAGTATCAAATTAACCACCAGGTTCAACATGTGCCCAGTGGAGGGACAGGGCTGGTGACAAAGAATGACTGTCAAGTTACTACGTAGAGAAAGCCCTCCTAGCCTGCTCAATATCAGGTGTTGCAGTCCTATTGCACACTTCCCTGCCCACGGGCCCAGGACAAATAGCTCAGGCCTGGGAACCACATGGCCCAGTGTCCCTCCTGGTCACATCCTGACCCCACACCCACCCTTGCCCCATGGCCTCCCAGGCTTTGGTGGCCGACACAAGTGAGACTTTGATGGCTACCTGTCCACATGGTAAATCTATCCCTGGCACCTTTTCCTAAACTGAGAAGGTACAGATAAGGCCCCCAACCCCACTGAAAACTATTCAAAATGATTTTAATCTGAGAAAATAAGTAAATTATGGGTTTTATGTGCGCCAACGTGTACTTTAAGCCATGGGAAGTCTGTTATTTCCCGGCAGCTGCTTAAGAAGAAACAAAGGGACTTTGTACAGAGACATTCCCTAGTCCTGGAATCATTTTACATCTCTAAAAGAAAAAAATGAGAAAACCCACATTTCAGAAAGCATACACATTACTCAAGAAACTGTGAAACCATTCCCACAAATACTGCAGAACTCTGAAAACCAAAGATAATACGGTTCCTTTTCAGTTACCAAACTCAGCATTAAAACATAAACCCAAGGGATCAGGGATTTACTTGCCAGATGTGTTATTGTGGTTTGGGAGAGAGTCAACACTATGTCACTCTTTGGGAAATAAAAAGATACCCAATTAAAAGTTTACAGTTGAATTACCTTAGAACAGAGGCTCTTCTCTACCTATTGCAGTGAAGATAGAGTATTTGTTAAATGTAGTAATTCATGCCCATGTTTAAATTATCCCAATTTACGGCAACAATATTTAAGTTCCCATTTAGGCCAACTCACAACAGACACATGCTTTGAAATGGGCAAATCCCACCATGCTCTCCCATGTCATTTGTGAGAAAATTAGGGATTTCTTACCTTGAAAGTCATTATGAGATGAGTAAAGTGGAATTCTGCTTCCAAATCCAGTTGGATACTAACATTTTCCACACCTATAGATTTTTTAGAAATAAAAAAGTAAACAGTAAGATAAACAGGAACATCTGTGAATAGTTAAGACCATTTTTTTTAAAAAATTGTCTTTACGGGGAGGCACTTGTGGCTCAGTGAGTAGGGTGCCAGCCCCATATACCAAGGGTGGCGGGTTCGAACCTGGCCCTGGCCAAACTGCAACCAAAAAATAGCCAGATGTTGTGGCTGGCGCCTGTAGTCCCATCTACTCAGGAGGCTGAGGCAAGAGAATTGCCTAAGCCCAAGAGCTGGAGGTTGCTGTGAGCTGTGACAACACATCACTCTACTGAGGGTGACAAAGTGAGACTCTGTCTCTTAAAAAAAGACTATGTTCCTCAGAAATTGTCTTTGCATTCTGCCTTACGCTGAGGGTAAGACAATAATCCTTTGTACTTATTTAGGTGGCAAACCACAATCAGAATGAGTCCTGAGTTCTCCACAAATCATTCTGAAGTTCAACATGCTGCATCTGCTCATTGGAACAAGACATCTGGCAGAATGCCTCAAGTGCTGTCAAGAAAGACATCTTTTGCCGAAGGAAGAAGTGAAACATCTTTCCAACACTCTAAGCGCAGCGACTCCCCAAGGGGGAAGGGAGAGAGGCACTTCCTGTGCACAGGACGGGGTCAGCTTGCAGTCTGATACACAGGGACACAACCCTCCTCCAGTAGAAACACAAATCTTTTTTCTCTATGCAGCAGCAAAGAAAATAAATAAGAGCCTGCCACATATGTTAGTTATACTCCAACTTAGAAAATCCTATTCCTGATGGAGAAACTTCTGGATGCATTTCCACAATTGAAAAACAATGCCAAAGAGACAAAGAATCAGTCAAATAAACAAACTGGCCCAGAACAAATATTAACATCTTCCCTTTCAGGGGAAAGCCTGAACAAACAAATGAGCCTTTGCACCATGCCCTGTGGGTCAGTGGGTCCCACTTTACACACTAAAAAGGCCACTGGAATTCCAGAGATGGAAAGCACCTCCTTCCCAATCCCTAGAGTGCTCCAGCCTGCCTGTTTAGTAAAGAACACTTTTCCATGTTCCCTGTGTTTGAGAGAGCTTCTGGGGTCCATCTTCTACAGCAAAAGAAGTCTTAAATGCAGGAAGACAGGAATGTGTTAGAATGAATCATGTCACAGACGGGTGTATTTTCAGGAAATCAGGAGGACCTTTTGAAATAAACTCTCCTGCTGGAAAACTGCCCAGTCAATTGGGGGTGGGGGAAGTGGTCACTGGAACGGATATGAGTTAGTTGGAATGTTAAAGAAAAACATGATAATCATACTAACCAACCTTATCTAACTTAACAAAAAGAAGCATAGTACAAAATGACTGTGGACATTTATTTTTGAGTTGAAATGTTAGCTAAGCAACTATACATCTCTCCTCTTCCAGGCTTTTAAAAATCTATAGTATTTGTTCAAATTTAATAGATAACGAAATAACGTGAAGCACAAAGCAAGACTAGTGCCATTCCTGCAACAGAATATGCGGCAATGCACACACCAAAGGCACATTCCGTTTAGATTTATAACCTGATAAAGCACTACTGCTTTGTCGTTGTTTTTTTTTAATATAGGAAGAAAAATCATGGAGAAAAGAAACAAGGTCATTCTTGTATAGTAATATCTGATTTCTGTCAGACCCAGGAATAGATTATCCTGAAGGGGAAGTTAAAAGCAGCTGCACATTCCGAGCCTGTTCCTCTGCCTGAACACTCATCATTTAGCACCACCACACATAAACACAACTCGTGCAAAACACACAGAAAATACATAAAATCACATTCATAAGGAGAGTCTTTAATTATGAACTATTAGGCAGAGATGATAGGGTTATAGTAACAATCCGTCTGACTTTCTAAAGACTAAGTTCCATCAGTCTAATCTTATCTAATCCCTTGTGACAGAGAACTCAAGCCCCTCTATGTGAAAAACCTCTTTCTGGACTCTTTTTGTTCCACAGATTCAAAGCTGTAGAAACTGATTAACTCTTGACGTAACTAAGAACAACCTTCCTTTAAAACTATTGCACATGGACCAGGCATGGTGGCTCATGCCTGTAATCCTAGTGCTTTGGGAGGCCAAGGTTTGAGGATTGCCTGAGCTCAGGAGTTTGAGACTAGCCTGAGCAAGAGTAAGACCCTATCTCTACTAGAAGTAGAAAAAATTAGCTGGGCACTGTGGCAAGCACTTGTAGATCCATGTACCTGGGAGGCTGAGGCAGAATGCTTGAACCCAGGAGTTTGGGGTTGCTGTATGCTAGGCTGACTCTACAGCAAGCAGGCACTCTAGCCTGGGATAACAGAGTAAGACTGAGTCTCAATGTCTCAAAAACAAACAAACAAACAAACAAAACAACAAAAAAAAAACAACTATGACACATGAAGAACTGTTTCACTCTCTGTCAACCAAAACAGGAACAGTCTTGATCCTAATGCTGAGGCATCCTTCTGTCGCTCCATCTCACTGGAAGAACATGGGTTATCAGGAAATGCTCCAAGTCCCTGCTCTTAATAAACTCTATGCTGTTTCAGAAGCTGTTCTCAGATGCAGTACAGATTTACAGAGACTGCTCTGAACTATAAACCAATATATTCCCCTACAAGGATGAATGTGGCTGTTAAGTGACACTTGCTTTCTCAAGACCTATCTCAATTAAGTTTATAACTAATGGATTCCCAAGGCCTACCAATGAACAACCAACGCTCTCTAGAAACCAAGGGTCTTCTAGAAAACATTTGCAATTTAAGCATCAATGACAAGGAAGTCTATTCATGTTTTGTTTTTGTTTTTTTTGACAGAATCTCATTCTGTCAACCTGGGTAGAGGACCCTGGGTAGAGTGCCACTGTGTCTTCATAGCTCACAGCAACTTCAGTCTCTTGGGCTCAAGCAATCTTCTTGCCTCAGCATCCTGGGTGGTTGGAACTGCCATGATGGCCAGCTAGTTCTTCTATTTTTAGTAGCAACCAGTCTGGTCTCAAACCCAGGCTGGTCTCAAACTCTTGAGCTCAAGCCATCCATCTGCCTTAGCCTTCCAGGGTGCTAGGATTACAGGCAGGAGCCACTGTGCCCACCTGACAAGGAAGTCTATTAAAGGAGTTTCTCCTTACAAAATGATAAATGACTGCAAACATCCAGAGGCTCCCGAGGTGTAGGGCACAGAAAAAAAAGACCAAGTAGTGTTCACGTTCTTTATGGCCAGACTGAGATTCATTTCTTTGAGGGCTCTTTCTCATAGACTTGTTTTAAAAACAGTAGTTTTAACTACCTTTATTCCCCCAAATTTCAGGATTCAGGTTTGAAACAAATATGAAATTCATCTTGCTTAGTTTTCACAATAACAGTAATATTATATCTGATGAATATATTACATCAAAACCCAATGGCACAGGAAAAAAAGAAGTTGGATTCACACAATCATTAGGGGAACTGTTTAACTTGGGGTCATATCCACGTTGACAGAGTCTTTGAAAAATTACATCATGGTGCTTATTCAGTACTATTATTACTATTATGAGATTTTCTGTAGATAGAAAGAAGGTGGTAGGGGCTAGGATTCTGTCCTTTCCTTTGGGTTGATTGAAATGAAAGATGTTATGCTTTGTGGAAGAATATGGGCCTAAGCTAGTATTGGGTCTTCCCAGACTGTCCCCAGCACACACATTCTCCCCCAAACAACCCCTCTGGATGAAGACGATGAAATGCTCCTTTAGTCTATAGAATGAAAGGCTGCTTTCTTATAGGAAATGCATGCTTCAGGATCAAATTTTACTAGAAGTTAGTGTTCCAGGCAGTAAATCTGTCAGAGGCCATAATTACAGAACAGAGAAGTCAATCATAATTACAAACACCCAGGAGCCTGTAAACCCTACCCCGGTTCCCAATCACACTCCTGGAACTGGTTCCCATACCAACCACATACCATTTTCAGATTGCCACCAAATCTTAAGGCGGTTTGGAGCAAATGTAGTGACCACATTTTCAATGAGATGGCTGTCAGGATTGAGGGTCTCATGATAAGGATCTTGGGAATTACATATGAAGCATTTTTTGTCCTCCTGAAAACAAATTTAGTTTCATGAGTCTAAAAAGCAATTTCACCAAAAATTTTTGTTTAAATTTAAAAACCCATCAAACCCACAATATAAAAATCAAACTTACTAGCTTCAGGAAAAATGAATGTATGAAAATTACTTAAATGACTTACCTTTCACTTTTATTTCATTGAGTATAAAATACACCTGAAAATAATTTCTTCCTTTCTTACAAATGCAAGGTCAAAAGTAAAAGAAGGCATTGCTTCTGCAACCTATTGATGTAATCAAATCAAATTTCTAGGCTTAAACCTTCATTTCAATAAATAGCTAGAGACGCTTACTCTAAAGTTTAAAATGCAGACGAGGAATTAGAGAATTTTTGCTGACATCAAGCAAACTGCAAATGAAAGGAAAAAAATACAATTCTTTTGGCTTGTGTTTCTAAAACCTAAATAAGGCAGAAACCAAGTATTAGGCAGAAGCATTTAGAGAAGTTTTGGGAACTACAGAACAAGATTTCTTGGTCTCTACTCTGCCCAAGCAGTGAATCGGTAGTGACACGTAGGCTCACGGGTATTTCTGGGGAATGGGTTACCAGGCTGTCCTGCCATGTTGGGACCACTATAACCTGCGGCCAATTCAAAGAACCCCAGTATGCACATAAACAAGAATGAAGACAGAGTCGGGGTGGGGAACCTGCAGTGTTCTGATTTCTAGATTGTTCTTTGTTAAGCACCAAAGGAGGCAAGAAAAGCTTCACCCTTCTCTGCTGCTCCTCTTTTAATGAAAGAATTTGCTCTGCAATGTTTGGATTCAGTCAAAATGCGGCAGGTAAAGACCTAGATGGGCACATGATCCCTACCCCTGGTAGGTTTTAGAGTAGCTTTTAATTTCTCACATTTTCTTTCCTCTAAAATGGGAGCCACAGCCGCCAGGCAGTTTGGAGAGGTCCCTACATTCTGTGCACTCCATCATATCAAATCATAAACCACACACTTTAACACTTCCCTTTTCCACACGGAGCTCTGCTCTGTACCAAAATTTTTTGAAAAGTACATTATCCTTGAGTCTGAAAATGATGCTAAGACTTAAATATATAGAAACCTATATACAGGGTGGCCATAAGGTTCGTATGCAATGGCCACCCTGTATCTATCTTACAAATGGCATTTGATCACGGCTGCTACTAAGGACAAAATCAACTGACTATCCTTTTACATTTGTATATAGTTAGTTACGACCTTCTTTACTGAATGATTTGGAGACTAGCAAGGTGCACTAACTAAAATACCGAGATCAAAAGTTAAGGATGCGCTGGGACCTGAAGAGAATAAGATTCCTGCCCCAATTTTTATACCCACTAAATGTGAGAAAAGAGCATGTCCAGTCCCTTCGTTTAGGCCGTTATCTGTGAAAGGCACGCCACGATTTCATGCCTAATCGTATCAACCAGAGGTTCTGCCTCCAGTTGCTTTTAAGACAAGTAATCCTATTCTCATTTTGGTCAAAGCTGATTTCAGAATCTAGTGATTCATTTACAGGATGTCCTGGCCTCTCAAGTAAATGTTAGCACAATATTTTAGGCAAAATTTAAGTGCTAATATTGTAAAAGATAATATCAACTGCTTTCATTAACTTGTAGTCAAGAAAACCAGTATTAGAGAACAATCGCCAGAACTTTAAAAAAAAAAGTTTAATTATAGTCTCCCCTCTAATCAGGAGGAAGCAGTCTAGACATCTGTATAAACCTGGAAGCACATGAGTGGAATCCACTTTACCACATTCCTTCAGGTTAATTTATTAGGTCTCCAGAACCGACTTTCTGCTTTGTAAAAGGGACTCCATCCTGAGACATCTGCTGTGCAAACCACACTCCACAGTGTACTTCTGAAGGGCAGTTACACAGGTGTGGGGAATGGCCTTGTGCCAGGAAACTAGCTTGGAACTTGCACTGCACGTGAGACTGAAGACCAGAGACAGCAGCCTGCTTTTTAAAAATCAAGGAAGAGGATCTTGATTCTGGATCGTTTACGCTTTGTACCTTCTTTTATAATTAGTTTTGGCTGTGTATAAATATGACCTCTGAAACCTAAAATCTGGGTCCACTTTTAGAAACATGTAATATCCTGAAATTTCATTTTGGTCTTCCTCTATCAGGGTACCCATGGCAACCAGGACATTGTGAAAAACAAAACATCTGATCCTGATGTGACCTAATGGAGCTATTTGGGAACAGCACCAAGTGAGAAGAGGAAAATGGGTTCATTCTGTGTTTGGAATCACCTTCCTTGTGGGGTGTCTGTTAATGCTAGAATATCCTTTACCCAAGGGAAAGATGTGGAAAACCCAAGAACACTGCTCAGTGCGCAGAGAAGGGGATAAACCACCTCGAATACACATTTCCAAAGAGGAAGGAATTTTATACATCAGGACTTTTAGAGACCCCAGGTCAAGGCAGGGACCAGGTCCGTCTGCAGCCCTGCCTTTCCACACTGGCCATGCGGGCAGAGGTGACAGAGGTGACGGCAGGAAATGTTTGGCGGATGCAACTGTGCAAACTGACATGGGGCAAGCTACGGACCTAATCCGGGACTCCCCGGCTGCTGCGCTTCCTACCGGGACAGCAGGCAGGATGCAGAGTCCCCCGGGCCTCCCTTTCAGTCTGGACTGGAGGCGGCGCTAGCAGAGCCTGAACTCAGCCCTCCAATCTCACCTGTAGGTGGCTGACGATACAATAGGGCTCGGGTTTGTGCAGCCCACACGTCGAGGTCACCGAAAGTCTCTGTGCTCTGCCTATGAGAAGGTCGCCGGTGGCCGGGTAGCAGCTGCCTTCGGCGCAGCCATAGCTGAACTCCGGTTCTTGAGCGCGCACTACGGCTCCGCACAGGGCTGCGAGAAGGGGCAGGCAACATGGTGGGGGTGGAGCCCAAGCAAAAGAAACAGCGGAGGCAGGGACGGAAGAAAGTAGAATACACAGAAAAGACACAATGGAGAGAACAGAGGCCAGAACGACGCGGAGAGCCTCAGACTCGTCGTCAGGTTCATACAGCAGCTGAGGGCATCCCTCCCGGAAACCCACCATCGCTCGCGCCACCGCCATCTGCCCGGGGTTGCATCCACAAAAGGTGGATGTGCAGACCGGCCCCTTGGACACGCCTGAGGCCAGGCGCGGGGAGGCTGGCCCCCTAAACGCTGCACACTCACGCGCGTGGGAACCCGCGTGCACGCGGCAGCCCGCGCAGCCTCGGTGTCAGAGTGCGAGCGTGCGCGTGGAAATCTGTGCGCAGGGAGGAAAGCGTGTGCGTGTACGTGCCAGGGTCGCGGGCGCTTCACTGTAGAAGACGCTTCGCCGAGTAAGAGGTCAGGGGACAGTCCCTGCGGCTCTGGAGTGGCTTCCCCATTCCAGGCAAGCGCTGGCTCCAGCTGTTTCTGGTGCCATCCGGAGACAAATGGGGATGGTTAATTAAAGCCACATGTTCCCAATCTGTTGCCAGGACTAAGCCTGCGCTCGGGCTCGGGCACTGTCGGGAGAAATGTGTTCTTAGAGCGCCCTCCATCCCAGGCAGCCTGCCCTCCGAAGTGGGGAAACCCAGCGTGAACCAGCCGAGGGTGCAAAGCCCCGAGTGGCGGCCGCGGGAGCCAGGGCTCTGGGATCAGAGCCGGGCGGATGTGGGTCCGCGGCGCTCCGCGTGCGCTGTCTCCAGACACAGCCGAGGCAAGGGTGGTGGCGTTTAATCCCAGCGGCGTCCTTTCCAACCAGTTCCTCACCGGATTCCCCAGGTTCCCTGGAAGGTGGAGCTCCCAGAGGCTTTGGGTTTTCTTCGCCCATGCCCCAGTCTGACCCCCTCCCCGGGCCGTTTCCCCGGAATTACCTAAGAAACTGAAGGCGAACACCTGGAGCAGCCCCATGGCCGGTCCCCGCAGCCAGGGGACACAGCAGAGAAAGGGGAGAAGACGCCCGGCGAACCGCCTTGCCTTTTCTTCCCGTCTTCCTTTCTGGAGAGGTAGAAAGAAAAAAGGCAAATGTTCAGAGAGGAGAGGGGCCCTTTCATTTCCTGCCGCTCCCACGGAAGCGGGGGATGGGCTGGGAAGGGGGAAAATCGCGCAGCCACTTTGTTCCCTCACCCAGCGAGGCGAGCGAGCGCTCTCTGCGCTCCTGGCAGCCGCGGAGCCCAAAGAAGGGAATTAGAAAGTTTAGCCTTGGGAGGAACCGAGGGAGGCGCCTCTGCTCATGCGCACACGGAGCGCAGGGCCGAGGGGGCGGGCAGCGGCGGCTGGGCTGCGAGGGGGCGAGGGCCAGACCCACCGCCCCGGGCGCCTCTTTGGTTTTAAGGCCGCGTCTGCGGTCACCTGGGTCGTGGCTCTTGCAGGTGCCCTCACGGCCGCGCGTCCGCCCCTGGCTGCGCGTCCCGAGCGCGGCGCGCGGAGGGGCCGTCGGCGCGGGGGGCGGGATGCGCTGGGGCTGGTCTCGGTAGGAGTCGGGTCGCCGAGCGCGGGCGGGGGTGGAGGGCTGGCCGGGACCTACCGCGGACTCGTGCATTTACATTCGTAAGACGTGAGTCACCGAACGGTGCTCAAGGCTACACACTCCGGCATCGAGCGCTGGGGAAGGAGGGTTAACCCTTTAGAAAGAGGGTTGACCTGTGGCGTTGGTTCTTCGGAAAGTGATCCGCGCCCCCAGTATCAGGGAGCTTGGGGTGGGCGCGAAGTGTGCAGAGTCTTCCTACCAAGGAGGGAAACCGCTGTTCGTGCGCATTCTTTGCTCACTTTTATTCAAGACCTACCTATGGCCCCTGCCACCCGGGTGGTCATGGCATTGAATTACCCACATAGTTCTGTTCTGTTCTTTTCTTCTTTTTTAATCTACTTCCTACCTGAATCTAGAAGATAGCCTTATTTCGGTAATTTCTCGAATGACACCATTGTTAGTGATCCCCATTTACACCTCACCGTGGAAGGGCTGACACAGGCACCAAGCTGGAGATCGCTTGGGAGGCGCAGTTGTCCACAAAGCTCAATCTCTGCAATTCTCCACGGTATGCAAATGAGTGGGGAGAGGCCTCTAATGAAGGATCTCTAACAGCAAGTCTGTGACCTGGCGGGTTAAATAGCAGCTCACCATCTGGGGATTGGAAAGGGAAAAGAGGTTGGTGACCAGATCCCACCGCCTCTCTCTGAATTAGCCCAATTCTGCTGCTCTTAGCAATGGATGCAGGCACAGCCTGAGGTTTCTTTCGTCGTGCTCTGGGTAAATGTGCTGGGACTAAGGGGAACATAGTTCCGTCAGGAAACCTTTTTTGTTTTCCAATCTAACTGGTCAGTTTTTAACTTAGCTGCAATGAAATAGGACCCAGGGAAGTTTAATCATTAGACCACAGAGTAAGCTGCTTTACCAGTTTATACACGTCCCCTAGACTGAGGGAGGTGGGAGCCTCTCGTCTTGTAGAGGTATTAATTATTCACCAAATCAGCACTGGCTCTGCCACAGGGGCGAGTTTGTCTCTCCTGATACTTAGGGTCCTCCATGGTGTCTGGGCTGGGAAAGGCTGTGCAGTTGTGAGGATCTAGTATTGAAATGGAGAGTTTTCAGGCTTGGCGCCTGTGGCTCAAGCGGCTAAGGCGCCAGCCACATACACCTGAGCTGGCGGGTTCGAATCCAGCTTGGGCCTGCCAAACAACAATGACAACTACAACCAAAAAATAGCCGGGCCTTGCGGCGGGCACCTGTGGTCCCAGCTACTTGGGAGGCAGAGGCAGGAGAATCACTTGAGCCCAGGAGTTGGAGATTGCTGTGAGCTGTGATGTTACAGCACTCTACCCAGGGTGACAGCTTGAGGTTCTGTATCAAAAAAAAAAAAAAGGAAAGTTTTCAGAGCTTAAAGAAAAATAGTAAAAGCCCAATCTCTTTTCACCTTACTGAGACTTTAATACCCTGGGCCAAAGTTTCATATTACAAGTTTTTGTCCATATACATGGCAAGCATCTGTCAGCTCTGACTCGAGACTGGCTTCTGTGCTCACAGCGGCTGAGCCCTCCTAGCTACCAGTCTGTCTGGTCCCCATCCTCTCCCCTTGCAAGGGGTCCTTCACCTTCAGAAGCCTGCCTGCTCCCCTGCTCACCTCTCTTAGTAACAAATTCAACACTACTGAGAGAATTAGAGGTTTTAAATTTTTTGCCTGTGCATGTGTGTATGGGGCAGTACATCACTCACTCACACCGTCTCTGAGCCTGTCTCCTTCCATTCCCACATTCGTCTTTTGTATTTTCTCCTAGAAGTATTGACTTCTCTCATCTACTACAATCAATGCCCTCACGTACAAACCTGCTTGATTTCCTCCCATCTTAAGTTAAAAACAGGTCTTACCTTTCTGCTACACACCCTCTACTTTATTCCTTTCCTCCCCTGAGTTCAGGTTCTGGAAGCACAGTTTGCACTCTCATTCTCCGCTTTCTCCTTCACCTCTTTGCACTATGTTTTCCAACTTCCCAGTTCTTGATAATCACCATTGACTTTCTAATGGCCGAATGCAAAAGACATTTTCCTCCTACGATCTTATTTGAATCTCTGTAGCATACACTTCAGATGATCTCACCCTGCTTGACACTCCTTTCTCCTTGGCTTCCAGGACACAATGCCAAAATTTTCCTACAGGACTTAGCCCCTCTTCCATTTACTTCCTGCCCTTCTCTGATGCCGTAAACATCAGTGCACTAAAAGATTGTCTTCTTTCCCCTCTGCACACTCTCGTCCACGTTTGGGAGCTCCATGATTTGACCTTGGTGTCCCCACGCCACTCTATATCTCCAGCTTGTACTTTGCTCAGAATTTATGTCCGCTTTCTAACGGGCCATTGAATAGCCTACCTTAATGACCTATGAAATTCATGTGTTGCAAAGTGAAACTCATCTTTCCACCCACCCCCACGGTACACAAAATATCTTTTTGTTTCTCATATCATTTATTGGCACAGTTGTCTTACCCTTAGCTTGACAGAAACCTGGGAATAAGACTGGCTACATGATTAGCAGGACACAAATGTAGAGCCCTTCTGTTAATGTAAAGACAATGACACAGTGTGCCCCAAATCTAGCATGGGGCTCCCTGGGTGGGGGTGGGGTGGTTGTGCAACTGCACCAGTCACACACCCATGAAGCCAGCCCAGCCTGGGAATCATGGACATTCACCTCCTTACCTTCCCTATAACCAGGTCCTGCTATCTGTACTTTCCTAGCAGCTAGCCGTCATGTCTCCTTACTCCAGCCTCATTGCGTTGCCTTGGCATTTAACCTCTCCTCACGTCTGGCTGAATGCTTGCAGCAGCTCCTGGGCTGGTGTTCCTACTTGGATTCTCTCTTCAGTCTAATCCTCCTGGAGGGATTTTTTTTTGAGGCCCAACCTTGATCATGTCATTCCCTTGTTCAAAAACCTTCAATGGCTTCCCTCTGCTCTTTCCCCGAACATGACACACTTTATACCTTCATGACTTTCTCTCTGCTATGTGAGCCCTCCTTGACCTTGTCAATTTAGTGAACTATGCATCTTTGAAGACTCCACGTAAACATTTCATTCTCTTTGTGGGCCTTTCCTGCAGCACGCTGTAAAAGCCTGCTACAGCATATGTGACATAATGCCACAACTATTTGTTTATGTCCTTATCTCCCAACAGACTGTGGGAAGTATTGTGTAACATTCATTTTCACATTAACATTGTCTAGCACAAGATGGGGCACATTACAGGTGCTCAGTAAATGTTTCTTGAGTAAAAGACCTAGTCTCTTTGTTTTAAAAACTTCCTTAAATCTTAATTGCCCACTTTCTACCTTAATATGAATTTCTTTCAAGTTAAAGTGAAAAAGAAATACCACCACTAACTTGAGTTTATTTTAGGAATACTTCCAAATTGCACTCAGGAACAAATTCTTCTTGTCTATGATATTTCATACAATTTCGTTGATTTCTGAAAATGTTATATGTTTAGGAGGAATGAATCTCTTTTGTTAGTAAGCCTGTCCGTGGCCTCACTCTGGCTGATGACACAGCCCTCTCTTGTCCCTACCTGGCACTGCCTATTTCAGCAGAGGGCGGTCTTTCCTGGAGAGTTCTACAAGGTTTTGAGTGACAGATGGGATTGCAAATTGTTGGCTGTTCCATCTCAAAGAATGTGTGACAGTTTGTCTCCCTAAGGCATTTATTATTTTTGTTTGAAGAAAAAACAATAAAAACAAGAACTGTTGTCAAGGTCACCTTCGCTTTCACACAGACTTAGAACGCCACATATGTGTCTCATTTTAAATCCTGATTGACAGTGAAACAACAGGTTATTACATTCTAGACTTTGATCTTTAGGTCCTGAAACCATTTACATAACATTATTCTTATGAAAAATGGTAGATTTTTGCTGTTTTGAAAATTAGATTCAAGTGTATTCTGTGAGATGCAAGATTGATATAGAAAGGTAAATTCAGTGACCAGTAACATTCAGGATAAATGCCATACAGTGCTCTGTACGTATCTCTTTTTTAATATTTAGGAGAGTAAACTGTAGTTCTGTATTAATGTCCTTGCCCCCAGGAGCTCTTTGAGGGCAGAGACTGTATTTTATTAGACTTTTTGTTTCCATGAGGTAGCAGAGTTTCTGTTATAGATACTCAATATCTACTTGGATGAACAAATGAAATGGAATAACCTTTCTTTATAACTGTTAGGGGAACTCTTAGAGGTCATTATTGCTACCTTCTGTAATATGGAAACCATCAGGTCCTGAATCTGGCAGGTAGTGCCAGCACTTCTAGTCTCAGTCCATATAATACAAACTGTTGTTTGGTCTCCTGTTAACATCCCTTCTCCCCTCATCTGGTAACATCACTTGGGTTCTCTTACTTAGAGGGACTGGTCTTCTCATATTTCAGCCAGGTAATTTGGTTGAGGTTAATCCCTCCATGAGCTCTAGGCTATTCTCTGCATTTCCATTTTCCTCTCTCCAGTGACTGGTTCAGAGATGAGTATGCAAATCAAATTTTCCAGTTAGGCTGACTTTGGGATTTCTGTTGGAATTAACCTGGGAAAAAACTCTTCCTTTCCCCCCTGGACTTGGAATTATGTGATGTCATCCTAGAGCTGGTAGAAGCTGCTTGAGACTGGAGCCAACACACAAGAAAAACAAAACCGAGGGAAAAAGAATGGTAGATCCTCGCAGACTGCCCTGGAGTACCGTAATCAGCTGTGCCTGAAGTCAGCACACATTACCTTAGCCACATGTAGAATGAGAGAGATACACACCTTTGTTGTCTGTAGCCTGATATTTGGGAGGCTTTAAACTGCAACATAAGCTATAATAGTTCCTATTGACCAAAGCAGGCAGGTCTTTATAAACACTTTTAAAAATAGTCATTGGCCTATTCATGAATGTCTTTTAAAATGTTACAAATTATAGCATCCAAATCTATATTTGAATGTTTTAAGATAATCACGAAAATAGGCACAAGAAAGCCTAATTCAAGCTTTTACAGGCCTTCTGCAAGACTGCATATGCGTCCCATTTCACCTCCCAGGAAGGTGGCTTCAAGACTCATTGGGAGATATAGGGTGATGTTGTTTTTACCCATCTATGCCTATAAATTCCAAAGCTTTTAAAAAACATGCTAATCTATATTTAACAGGAAGGCCTAACTAGGGCAAGTTTTGTCAGTTCACTATTTATTCTTTGTTTATGGATTTTAGCACCTGGTTACTAACCTGGCTCTTTAAAATGAGCTAGAGAGAGATTAATGTCTGCAGAAGGGCTAGAGAGCTGAGGAAAGCT
>CAUYPK010069163.1:0-61531 GCA_963574355.1 Loris lydekkerianus
TTGCCAAATGCCTGGTTAATTTTTCGGGCTGTTTCGGCAGCGCTTTGGTTCAATTTGAATTTGTAGAGAAAAATTGGCCGAAAATCGCTTAATGACATCATATAGTAATAGGCTGAAAAGAATAAAAAAAATTAAAAGTAGAAACAAATGAACAGCATCAATGTATAGAGTACAAAATTCTCCATCGATCAGTATATACCACAACACAGTAGAAAAAATATTTATTGAGATAGGGAGCTACAAAAACACATGATATTAAAACGGACAAAACTTTTGAAACAACCTAATAGCTCAGGTAATGTTTCCTTCATCTTCATAAATGCTTTCCCACTCTCCACATGTTAGGATCGCACAAACAAGATGGGGAAGCGTTTACAGATAATGACAAAACGCTATGAGGCCTTGGAGCATCGACGTATCTTGGAAGTAGAAGGCTTTAAGACAGATATTAAGGTTCTCCGACAGAAACTGAAAGACTTGGAGCAAATGCTCTATAAGGTAATTGCTGGTCCTGAATTAACCAAAGGGAAAAAAGAGGTGGAATTGAGGAAACATGAACATGGTCTGAGGGCTCCTTAAAAGAAGGATGTGCCTTGGCAGTGCCCATAGCTAGGTGGGTAGGGCGCCGGCTACATACACTGAGACTGGCACGTTCGAACCTGGCCCGGGCCTGCTAAAACAATGACAGTTGCAACAAAAAAATAGCTGGGTGTTGTGGTGGGTGCCTGTAGTCCCAGCTACTTGGGAGACTGAGGCAAGAGAATTGCTTAAGCCCAAGAGTTGGAGGTTGCTATGAGCTGTGATGCCGCGGGCAGCAGTTTGAGATTCTGTCTCAAAAAAAAAAAAAAAAAAGAAGGATGTGCCATTTCGCTGGAGGTCACCATTCTTTAAGGCTCCCTAAAAGTCAGTTCAATAAACACACATTACTAGACTGAAATAATTGAATGATTGTATGATTTAATATTTCTGTGTAAGCTAAACTTAACAGAAATGGGCATCTCTCCCAATTCAAGAAGTAGATTAAAAGAATTATGTCTATTTTACACCTGGGAAGAGTGAGTAATTGAATGATAAAGCTATTTGTGGCTTTTATTTTTATTTTTTTTATTTTGACAGTCTCACTCAGTCACTCTGGGGTTAAGTGCCATGGCATTATTGCTTACAGCAACCTCAAACTCCAGTGCTCAAGTGATCCCCTTGTCTCAGCCTCCCAAGTAACTGGGACTACAGGTGCCCACCGCATGCCTGGTTATTTTAGGGACACGGTGTCACTGTTGCTTAGGCTGGTCTCAAACTTATGACCTCAAGCTATCCACCCACCTTGGCCTCCCAGAGTGCTAGGATTACAGGTATGAGCCATCACGCCCAGCCAAAAAAGAGGTGGAAGTGAGGAAACATGAACATGGTCGTAAGGGCTCCTTAATGTAAGCCACAGATTTTTAGAAACCAGGTTGTTTCAAGAGCCTTTCCAAAGAGATTTACCCAGTTAGTCACATATCTTAAGTGATCTCTGTGTTCCAAATAAGATTTTTCATAATTATGAAAACAGGAGATACTTTTTATCTAATATAATGTTTATATTAGTCTCTTTTTTTGTTTTTTTGTTTTTTTTTTGTAGAGACAGAGTCTCACTTTACCGCCCGCAGTAGAGTGCCATGACATGACAGGACTCAGAGCAACCTCTAGGTCTTGGGCTTACGCAATTCTCTTGCCTCAGCCTCCCGAGCAGCTGGGACTACAGGCACCTGCCACGATGCCCGGCTATTTTTTGGTTGCAGTTTGGCCAGAACCAGTTTCGAACCCGCCGCCTTCGGAATATGGGGCCAGTGCCCTACTTACTGAGCCACAGGCGCCGCCCTATATTAGTCTCTTTTTTAACAACTCATTCTTAGTTATTTATTGATCTCTATCTCAAGGGTCCTTTCCCATTCTCTGGGAAAGAGTGCCTTTTAATTCTGTATTTTTCTTCCTTAGTTTGTTCTAGTCATTAGAACTCAAAAGAACCCACCATAGCTGAGTCCTTTTTTTTTTTTTTCTTTAGAGACAAGAGTCTCACTTTGTTACCCTTTTTTTTTTTTTTTAAGGTTGTGACAAATTTTATTTTCTTACCTGTGGTTTCTCATAACAAAAAAGAAAATGGGAAGGACACTGTTTTATCGTTGGGTGTAATTTGTTTAGAGGGCTTTCTTATAATCTGTACGACTTTAGCGAGAATGGATAATGATTCCATTTCCACTCACTGCGCAGTCACAGGGACAAGCCTCATTTTGCTAATCACATATAAACCAACAGACCTGATCATGACCTTCAGACCTAATCATGACCTTCAGACCTGATCATGGCCTTTAGACACAGACAAACGGAATGACATGCTCATGTTGGTGGGTAGAAGACTTTGTCACCCTTGGTAGAGTGCTGTGGCGTCACAGCTCACAGCAACCTCCAGCTCTTGGGCTTAGGTGATTTTCTTGCCTCAGCCTCCCAAGAAGCTGGGGCTACAGGTGCCCACCACAACACCCAGCTATTTTTTGTTGCAGTTTGGCCGGGGCCAGGTTTGAACCTGCCACCCTCTGAATATGGGGCCAACACCCTACTCACTGAGCCACAGGGGCCACCCAGCATAGCCTGGTCTTTATGATTCATTCTCCCCTGGCAGATTCAGTAATCATTTCTTCTTTTTTTGAAATTTCTAGGCAACAGTTAATGCCCGGGCAAACCAGGATCTTGCTATGCTTTGTGAAGTCCGTGACAGCAATCGGCGGGCATATAAGATACAAGGAGAACTGAAGAACCTTAAGTCCAAAGTGTTTGGTCTGGAGAATGAACTTAGACTCTGTTGATAATATCCTTTTGGAAATGGCCTCTATTTGAAAGAGGTTTGCCTCCTGAAATCTGAGAAAAATGACATCTGCTTCCAGAAAGTATAGACCCAGAGTTGACTACAATAGTGAGATCCATTATTATAAAGACAGGGTGAAGACTCAAAGACCACTAAGAAAGCTTTTCTTGCTAAGCTTTATTTATAATTTCTTGGGTCCTGTGAGATATTTGTGGGGGGAGGCCTAGACCTGATGACTTATATTTTGTTACTTATTCTGTTTATATTAACAAGTTTTGGTGTTTTGTTTTGTTTTTTTAAGAAAACAACAATGGGGCAGTGCTTCTGGCTCATAGGAGTAGGGTGCCGGTCCCATATACTGGAGGTGGCGGGTTCAAACCCAGCCCCAGCCAAAAAAATACTACAAAAAAAAAAAAAAAAAAAAGAAGAAAGAAAACAATGATGAAAACTTAGGAAGAAAGTAGGGCAAATGTCAGTGGAAACCCTAGAGATAAAGGCATTTACAAAGATTGCCTTTATCCTAGGCAGAGGGAAAAGTCAGCACTTCACAACTGGTAAACTTGAGTAGGCAGTAATTATGCTGCTATTTAACCTTCAGTCATGAGCATTGTCCTGAAATACCTTTTTGGACAATCCCATCAAGCTTCACCAGAGGGCACTAGATGCCCTACTCTTAAGTGAAAGAAAACTAAAGGTGTCACTTTAGCAAGAGTGAGTGAAATCGAAATGATACTTGTATGAAATGTTTAACATTTTCCAATAACATGATTTTTTTAATGTATATATTTTAAATTAACTATTTTCAATAAAGTATGTAATTGGAAATATTCTATTTAAGTTTCTATAATTTCTTCCTTTCCTTTCCTTTTTCTTTGAGACAGAGTCTCATTCTGTAGCCCTGGGTAGAATTCTGTGGCATCATACCTCATGGCAACCTCAAACTTCTTGCCTCAGCCTCCCAAGTAGCTGGGACTACAGGCAGCTGCCACAACTGGCTCTTTTAGAAACAGGGTCTCGCTCTTGCTCAGGCTGGTCTTAAACTCCTAAGCTCAAGCAATCCACCTACCTTGGCCTCCCAGAGTGCTGATTACAGGTGAGAGGCACGGAGTCCAGCTATAATTTTTCTTTTTTTTTTTTTTTTTTTTTAGACAGTGTCTCACTATGTCAACCTTGGTAGAGTGCTGTGGTATCACAGCTCACAACAACCTTAAACTCTTGGGCTTAAGTGATTCTCTTGCCTCAGCCTCCCAGTAGCTGGGACTATAGGTGCCCGCCACAACACCTGCCTGATTTTTGGTATTGTTGTCGTTGTTTAGCAGGCCCTGGCCAGGTTCAAATCCCCAGGCCCCAGTGCATGTGGCTAGCGCCCTAACCACTTAGCATGGGTGGCAAGCCAGCTATAATTTCTTTTTTTATTTTTTTTATTTTTTTTTATTTTTTTTATTATAGATAAAAATATGCACCATAGATGTGGCCCAACCCATCACCCTCCCTATAATTTCTTACTAAAACCATATTTATACTTTGTCAGTGACTCAGTTCTTATTCCATGGATGTTACAGTTTTATACAAGTGTATAACTTTCTAAATGATTCCTTTGAAATCATCTGCTGTTGGAGGTAGCAAGGATAGTACAAAGGTGATAGCATGACTATAACTTCATCCTTTTTAGGCAGATTGCTGTGCATTTGCAGCAAAATAATTATTTATGTACCCGATAGGCTCTGGGAAGCAACTTGGTCTTAGCCTAGCACAACATCATTTGATTTACCCAAGACAAAAGAAAGAACTCTTTTTTTTTTTTTTTTTGAGACACAGTCTCATTATGTCACCCTCAGTAGAGTGCTATGGTGCCACAGCTCACAGCAACCTCAAACTCTGGGGCTTAAGCGATTCTCTTGCCTCAGCCTCCTCCCAGATTACAGGCACCTGCCACAATGCCTGGCTACTTTTTTTGTTGCAGATGTCATTGTTTAGCTTGCCCGGGCTGGGTTCAAACCCACCACCCTTGGTGTATGTGGCCGGTGTTGTAACCACTGTGCTACGAGTGCCAACCCAGGTTTTTATGTTTGTTATGAGGAAAGCACTGATTATACTGCCAGCAGGAGATACTACCTGTGATAGCAGATCCATTTTTTTCATTGATAAATTGAAACAGAAATCCCCAGAGGGCTCCCATCCCAGGTCTTAGAGAAATTTACACAGCGCATAGTTCTTCCTTTTATCCTAATACTTGGGGAATTGGCTTTTATGACTATTTCTTTTTTTGTTGCTGGTAAAACAAAAGACTTATTAAATTTAGAGATTTTTGGACGAAATAAGAACCTTAAACATTGGGCGGTGCCTATGGCCCAAAGGAGTAGGGCGCTGGCCCCATATGCTAGAGGTGGTGGGTTCAAACCCAGCCCCAGCCAAAAACTGCAAAAAAAAAGAACCTTAAACATTATGAATCCAACTTACTTGTTTATATATGACTGAGAACTTCCACCATTGACTTCAGCAGTCAGTTGATAATGTTTCTAACATCTTGGCCTCAATTCCGAAGTCATTTATCTTCCTATTAACCACCCACAGGTGCAGCCACTCCTTAAACCTTATCAACTGTAGAGCGGCGCTGTGGCTCAAAGGAGTAGGGTGCTAGCCCCATATGCCAGAGGTGGCAGGTTCAAACCCAGCCCCAGCCAAAAACTGCAAAAAAGAAAAAAGAACCTTATCAATGTTAAAACTTCTTTGTACCAAGAAGCAGCATATAATAGTGTAAGGGGCAGCATAAAATAGTGTAAGGGGCACAGGCTTTGAAGAATCACAGATATAGGTTTAATTACACCTCTAATTAAAACTCTCCAGGCTCCAGTCTCTTATACTATAAAAGAGAAAATAATTTCCATGTTTCAGCAAGCTAATTGAGAGGATTAAGAAAGTGAAAATCTAGTATCTAGAAGATATAAAGAGCTCTTACAACTCAACAATAAAAGGACCGCACAATTTTAAAATGGGCAAAGGATCTGAATAGACATTTCGCCAAAGAAGATATACAAATAGCCCATTAGTACATTGAAAGATACTCAATATCATTAAATAAATAGAAATTAAAATAACAGGCTTGGTGCCTGTAGCTCAGCAGCTGGGGCACCAGCCATATGCACTGGAGCTGGCATGTTCAAATCCAGCTCTGGCCTGCCAAACAATGACAACTACAACCAAAAAATAGCTGGGTGTTCTGGCAGGCACCTGTAGTCCCAGCTACTTGGGAGGCTGAGGCAAGAGAATCACTTGAGCTCAAAAGTTGGAAGTTGCTGTGACCTGTGATGCCACGGTATTCTACCCAGGGTGACATAGTGAGACTCTGTCTCAAAAGAAAAAAAAGAAATTAAAACAATGAGATAGTGCTTCAGACTCCCTAGGATGTCTATAATCAAAGACAGTTATTAAGTGTTGACAGGAATGTAGAAAACAAGAAGCCTCAAAGATTGCTGGTGGGACTATAAAATGGTGTGGCCACTTTGGAAAACAGTCTGGCGGTTCGTGAAAAGGTTAAGCATAGAGTTAAATGAGATAAATAAAAACATGCATCCACACAGAAACTTGTACACAGATGTTTATAGCAGCATTACTCATAATACCCCCCCGGTGGAAACAATCCATATGTCCATCAGCTGGTGAATGGATAAACAAAATGTGGTGCCAAGTGTTGTGGCTCATGCTGTAATATCAACCCTTTAGGAGGCTAAGGTTCGAAGATCCTTGATGCCAGGAGTTGGAGATCAGCCTGAGCAAGAGCAAGACCCCCATCTCCACAAAAATAGAAATATTACCCATGTGTAGTAGTATGTGCCTGTAGTCCCAGGTTCTCCAGAGGCTTTGGCAGGAGGATCCTTGAGCCCAGGCGTTGGAGGTTGCAGTGAGCTACGATGACATCACTGCACTGTAGCAGGAGCCTGTCTCAAAAAGGAGGTATATCCATATGGTGGAATATTATTCAGCCACAGAAAGGAGTAAAGTTCTGATACATACTATAAATGGGTCAATGTTGAAAACATTTCCCTAAAAGGCCAGAAACAAAAGGCCACAAATAAGATCCCATATACATGAAATGTCCAGAATAGGCAAATCCAGAGTAAAAGACAATAAATTAATCATTGCCAGGGGCTGAGAGAAAGGGGAATAAGGAGTGACGGTTAATGGGTACAGGGTTTCTTTTGGGGGTTATAAAAGTTCTCTAGAATTAGTGATGATGGTTTCAAACATCGAATATACTAAAAACCAGCTGAATTCATAGGGTAAATTTTATGGCATGTGTGTTATATATATATGTTTTTTTTTTGTTTGTTTGTTTTGAGACAGTGCTGTACTGTCATAGCTCACAGCAACCTCAAACTCTTGGGCTCAAGCAATCTTCTTGCCTCAGCCTCCCAAGTAGCTGGGATTCAGGTGCCCACCACAACATTCAGCTATTTTTACAGACAAGGTCCTCACTCTTGCTTAGGCTGGCCTCAAACTCTGAGCTCAGGCAATCTGCCTACCCCAGCCTCCCAGAGTCCTAGGATTACAGGTGTGAGCCACTGCACCCATCATGTACATCCATTTTTAAGATAGAAACTCCATGACATGGCATAGTTAGGATTTAATTACAATTAATTGCAATAGAACCTACATAGTTGACCACCTCCCTACACTGACCACTTCCTTATGTTAACCTAATTTTCATAGACTAGACATGCACCACATGTACATATCAGTACAGTAAGCTTAGTTCCTTATATTGACCACCTCTGTATGTTGTCCAGTTTGTTAAAATCCCTTGAGTGTTCAACTTACAGAGGTTCTACTGTACTACTATATTTTAGCTTTAATTGACTTACCAATTGTTCACTATTAGCAATCAGATTCCATGATATATTTAATACCATTCATTCCTTCATTCAGCAATTTATTAAGTGCTTTTTAGATGCTAGAAATTGTGCTAGTTTATAGATAACACTAAACTACTTCTTGTACTGCAAAGGTTAGTGAGAAAGATAAACATAGAAAAGACTCAATTTAGTAATACAGAGCTATGGGTGCACAGTACAGAAAGCAGCAGACAAGATCACTTACAGGAGGTATACTTGATCTGAATCTTAAAAGTGAATTTGGAGGCTGGGCGTGGTGGCTCACACCTGTAATCCTAGCACTGTGGGAGGTCAAGGTAGGTGGACTGCTCCAGCCCAGGAGTTCGAGACCAGCCTGAGCAAGAGCAAGATCCCATCTCTAAAAATAGTCGGGCATTGAGGTGGACATGTATAGTCCCAGCTACTTAGAGGCTGAGGCAAGAGAATCACTTGAGCCCAAGAGTTTGAGGTTGCTGTGAGCTGTGATGCCAGGGCACAGCATCACAGGGGCAAAAAAGTGAGACTCTGTCTCAAAAAAAAAAAAAAAAAAAAAAAGTGAATTTGGAGTCAAACAAGAGGCTGGGCATTCTAGATATAGGGACTTGTGGGAAGGCATGGACGAACAGGAGACAGTTATATAATATAGACATAAGAAATGGCATGAAATTTCATTTAATACAGTTACGGAAATCGGTTAAATATTCCAAGACCTTTTGGATCAATTGAAAACATTTTGGTTTACTTAAAAATGAGAAAAAGAATAACCAAAATCTGAACTATTTTATATCAATGAATGCATGAAAAACAATTTGAAATGCAAATTCACTCTCTTGAAGATTAGGGGTAAGAAGTATCATGCAATAATAAATACGTAAAATGTTTATTTCCTAGGACATCTTTGTACCAAAGATCAGGGTAAGGCACAATCACTTGATACTAGAATTTACTGCAGTAGTTTCAGGACCAAAGTAAAGGATGGTCTAAAGGGTCTTTGAAAAGAGCCATCAGTATCAATTGATTTGCATTTAAAAATTTTTCTTTTAGCCTAAACATATGAGTAGCTTAGTAATAAGTCACCTTTTCATCCATGAAATGTATGTGATTTTTCACAACATAAAATAGCCTCTGCCTATGTTATTTTTGGTTCAATCTTATGATTCTCACTGCCACACCACCCACACCACCCTAGTTGGGCAACCAAGATTTACTGTAATGTTTGCAACATAGCAGATTGTACTGTCACCACTCACTGCATATAAGAGCAGAAGAAAGAGGATGCTACTGTCCTCTCCCAGAAGAGAAATTCAGGTTCTAAACTAAAGGGAGAAATTGAGAATAGTGAGGAAGAGGAAGATTTGAGACCCAGGAGTAGAAAGGCATCCTATCTTTGTGACGGATGAGATGTGAAGGGTAGGGAAGCGTTAAGGACAATTCTATAACTTCAAAGTTTCTGATATGGGGAATTCATTTGTACAGTGACACCATTAACTGAGTTTCAGTATACATGACAAGCAATAGGTTTCCAATAAATTTGGGAATAGGGATATGGAAGTCAGGAGAGAAGTTAGGATTAAAGATAGAGATTAGGAATTATTAACATGTATACAATAATTGAAATCTGGATCCAGACCATGGATATGGATGAGATCAGAGATGGAAAGCATATATGGAATGGAGTAAGAAGAGAAGAGGACCAAAGACGGGAGACCCTAATGGTCAGAGGTTGGGTAACCAGTAATAAAGGAAGGGCGAATAGCCTGAATAACAAGAAAACAGTGTTCTGGAAATCTAAGAGAATGAAAACGTCAAGAAGAGCTTGGGGCAGCTCCTGTGGCTCAAAGGGGTAGGGCGCCAGTCACATATGCTGGAAGTGGCCAGTTCAAACCCACCCCTGGCCAAAAACTGCAAAAAAAAAAGAAGAAGAAGTAAGAGCTTGGCAGTGTTATCAAATACTTCAAAAGGATAAGGTAAATTAGAATTGAGAACTTGGTAGCAGGTGAATTTAAAACAATTTCAGTGAAGTAAAGATGGAAATTGGCCTATATTAGATTGAAGGATAAGGCCAAGGAGGAAGATGGAAAGGAGCTTTAGAGTTGATAAAACCAAGGAAAGGAATTGTGATAGTTTTAGGCTGAGGAAGACTTATTTCTGTCCTGAAAGGAAAAAGCCAGAGGAAGAAATTGATAGAAGAATGAGGCAGGAAGAGGAAGCAAGTATAAATGAGTTGGTAACTATAAAGGGGTAATTGCCTCCTGTTCATAGAGGGAATAAAATCAAGGCCACTATTGAAAGTGAGGCAGAGTACTGAAGTGATGGTGAGTTTCAAGGAGAAGAGTGAATGTCTGGAAAAGTGGGTGGAGCTGGCAAGGGGCAGATAATAGTGATAGAAATGTTAAGAGTAGGTCTTTCATTTTTTGAGACAGAGTCTCACTTTGTCCCCCGGGTAGAATGCCATGGCATCATAACTCACAGCAACCTCAAACTCCTGGGCTCAAGCAATCCTCTTGCTTCAGATAGCTGGAACTGCAGTTGCCCGCCACAACACCTGGCTATCTTTTAGAAACAGGGTCTCATTGCTCAGACTGGTCTTGACCTAGTGAGCTCAAGCAATCCGCCTGCCTCAGCCTCCCATGGTGCTATCATTACAGGCGTGAGCCACAGCACCCATCTCAGGAGTAAGTCTTGATGAAGCGTTTATTGAGTTGACTACCAGCGAAAAAATGTCTATGATTGCAAGTCACAGTCTGCTTTGTCCGCCCACCTCACTTCCTGAGTTGGTAGGGCACAGAGCCCAAATGGATCCAGCATAGGCAAACCAGCAGAAAAAAAGGCAGGTGATGAGATAGAGCTGAAGGGAGGGTTTGGCTGCCAAGTGAACCGAGGCCCTGCAAAGAAAACATTGAAAGGGGTTTTTAAGTCTCTACATGAAAACACTGCTTTATGGGCTGAAGCTGCGAAATATTTCACTTCTGGACTGACTAATAGCTTAGTTCTAAATTAGCCCTACAAACAGCAACTGCGAACACAACCTAGACTTATGGAGCAATTACTTCATTGCCTTTAATCTAAAGTGACATCATATCAAACCCACATTACTACGAGGAAAGTATCTCTCAATGTGGAGGTGATGCACTTCTTGAGGGGAACTACCAGATTAGAATAGTCACATCTTAAGTGGCTTGTAAGTACCTGTGGAATAAGGTTGTTACTGAGAAAAACCACTGCACTTGCCCTAACAGCCTTCTGGGAGCTTGACCTTCAAGCGTTGCCTTTGTTGTTTTTTTTGCAGGTCTTGGCATCTCTTCCACTTTGCCTTTCAACTGCACGGCCTCTTTTTTCAAACTCAGCTGGTAACAACATTTTAAAATTGTAATTGTGTTGACACACGAACAGAACATACACAACTAGTATTAGATATTAGGTTAAGATAATAGAAACATTTCAAGTTGTGTTAAATATTTTTTTTAAGGACAAATATTTTTATTATGCTTGATAATTCAGCTAATCTGTCTATGTATATATTTTTTAGGTAATCGAGATTCACAGGTAGTTGTAAGAAATTAGGCAGCAATTCTGTGTACATCCTTCCCAGTTTCCCCCAGTCCATCCAACCTTTTTTTTTGCAGTTTTTGGCCGGGGCCAGGTTTGAACCCACCACCTCCAGTATATGGGGCCAGTGCCCTACTCCTTTGAGCTACAGGTGCTGCCCCATCCAACTTTTTTTGACATAGTCAGTCTGCAGCTAGTGGCCTGGAAACTACAGATTGGACTATACTGTGTCTGATTGGCCTTGTGATGGCTTTGTGACATTTTCTTCCCTTTATAGTTCACAATTATCATATCCACCAATCACCTCAGAGTTTAACAATAGCAGTGCTAATTTTAAATTAGTACAACTTCAATATTACTATGTTGACTGTTCCAGAGCCTCTTAATTGGCAACCTTGCCTTAACATTTGGAAAGGACAATTAAAATATTAAATAGAGGCTCGGCACCCATACCTCAGTGGTTAGAGTGCCAGCTACATACACCGGGGCTGGTGGGTTTGAACCCAACCTGGGCCTGCTAAACAACAATGACAACAATAACAAAATAATAGCCGAGCGTTGTAGCTGGTGCCTGTAGTCCCAGCTACTTGGGAGGCTGAGGCAAGTGAACGGCTTAAGCCCAAGAGTTTGAAGTTGCTGTGAGGTGTGATGCCACAGCACCCTACCGAGGGCAACAAAGTGAGATTCTATCTCAAAAATATATATATTAACTGGAGGGACCCAGAATCTGAATAAGCCTTACATAATACTGCTATGCAAATTTTATTATTGGCTCCAAGCTCAATAATCAGTCCAGATTAAACTGGTGCACCTGTTTTTTTTGTTTGTTTGTTTTTTGAGATAGTCTCACTTTGTCACCCTTGGTAGAGTGCTGTGGTGTCATAGCTCACAACAACCTCTAATTCTTGGGCTTAAAGTACCCACACCCTTCCCTAGGTGTTCTCATTCCTTCCCTTCACTCCACCTATGACTATCTTCTATGCTGAGAATGCTGTGGAGTTTCTTTTCCTAGAAGTCTTCAAAAACAGGAGAAATCTCCCTTGAGAGTAGCATGAAATTTATGGGAAAACCTACCTGAAGACAAAATATTCAACCTAGAAAGCCAAGATAACAATGGGATCTGAAAATGGAGAGCAAAAGGATAGCTGACCTACATGCGAAAAATAATTCAGAGACTGATGTAAATAGTCTCTGAAGGCACTTTCTAAATCCTCTGAAAGAAAATTCAGTGTGAAATGTCTCCTAAAAAGACCTGGGATGCTAGAATGCTAGGGGCTTTTTTTTTTTTTTTTAGAGACAGTCTCACTCACTTTATCACCTTTGGTAGAGTGCTGTGGCGTCTCAGCTCACAGCAACCTCCAGCTCTTGGGCTCAGGCAATTCTCTTGCCTCAGCCTCCCGAGTAGCTAGGACTACAGGTGCCCATCACAACACCCGGCTATTTTTTTGTTGTGGTTTGGCCGGGGCTGTGTTAGAACCTGCCAACCTCGGTATATGGGGCCAGCACCCTACCCACTGAGCCGTAGGTGCTGCACAGAATGCTAGGTTTTATCATGCACATCTCCCATTGGACTGCACCGATGGTCCTCTTTTGAGTATAAGATGCCTGGCTGAAGACCAGAATCCTCCTCAAGGCAGAAGAATTCTTTTTTTTTTTTTTAGACAGAGCCTCAAGCTGTCACCCTGGGTAGAGTGCTATGGCATCACAGCTCACAGCAACCTCCAACTCCTGGGCTCAAGCGATTCTCCTGCCTCTACCTCCCAAATAGCTGGGACTACAGGTGCTCCCAACAATGCGCAGCTATTTTTTGGTTGCAGCCATCATTGTTGTTTGGCAGGCCCGGGCCAGGTTCAAGCCCACCAGCTCAGGTGTATGTGGCTGGCGCCTTAGCCACTTGAGCCACAGGCACCGAGCCAAGGCAGAATTCTTAGAAGCTCCAGTTTAGGAAGAACTCAGCCATCCTCTTCCTCCAAAAGACTTCTCATTATGCCAAACACTTGCCCTGACCACCCTCCATCTCTCTCTGCTACCACCGTATACACCATGGATGTGGCAACTCTATGAGGGAACAGGAATACAAAACAGAAAACCTCATCACATGACCACGTAGTTTCACTCATGTCCTCATCCCTAATCACTAAACTGGGTTCATCTTTCTTCATAGGTTAGCCAAACAAGAATGTTGTTTCCATTGGTTCTTTGCAGGCTCCTTTACGCACCATCCTAGTATTTACTTAGGAATGAGGCAGGAGACTCCACCACTTTTGAGAGGGTGTCCTGGCTCTAACCCCTTCCCAGTCTTGACCAGTTACAGCTTTAATGGGATTTGCTGCCTGCAGAGGGCGTTGAGGGTTGCAGAGCAATGTTGCTCTTTCATTATCCCTCTCCAGGGCCAAGTTAAATTCCAGAGACCCACATACAGTGGGGATTTTTGTTTTCTTTCTTCCATCCCCAGTCCAGTGGTGGCAGAGCTCAAAGAGTAGTCTGTTCTGGGAAAAAGACGGCGTCTGCCTCTCTCTCAAACCAGCCCTGATCAAATCCTAAGCAGCTGGTCCTTAGATAACACAGCTGAGAAACCTGAAGCCAGCAGCTCTGCCTCTCATCAGTGCCCAGCATCACTGTCTGGAAACTGAGACACGCTGCTGAGATGCCACAGTGATTGAGTGTTAAGTGCCAGGGCTGGGGTTCTCTCAGCAGAGTTTATGGCTTGGACCTATGAACTTAGACAAAGAAGGGTTTCAGAATGTCTGTCTGGTTGTGAGCACCTGAGCTGTTCTGCAGCACACTGCACATGCCCTGGGCTTTCCGACCATTGTTCTTCCCTAGAAGGTTGTAAGATAGGTTAACACAGCCACACCATCCACTCTCCTGGGTTCCTATGGCATTCCCAGCAAGTGAGTGGGTTCAACTGTGTTTGAGAAAAGGGAAGGAGCATCCATGTTCCATTTCTGTTTTATTAGGGGAGGTATCCTTAAATGACTGAGCTTTAGAGGAAACAGAGTCTCACAGGAATGGGGAGTAAGAATGTTGTCCATTATTACAGTGAATGACATTTATTGAATGACTTTTGAGCTGGATGCTCTAGAAAGAGGACAGATTACAGAATGAAGAAAAAGTGTGGTCATTGGCAAGCCCTGTTAAGGGCTGGGGAAACTGTGAAGTCAGGAGAGGGAGATGCATATGAAAGAGTTTCTTTTTTTCTTTTCTTTCCCTTCCTCCCTCTCTTCCTTCCTTGCTCCCTCCCTTTCTTCCTTCCTTCCTTCCTCTCTCTTTCTGCTCTTTCTTTCTTTCTTTCTTGACAGAATCTCATTCTGTTGCCCTGGGTGCAGGGTCGTAGCATCAGCCTAGCTCACAGCAACCTCAAACTCTTGGACTCAAGCAATCCTCTTGCCTCAGTTTTTCTATTTTTAGTAGAGACAGGGTATCGATTTTGGTCAGGCTGGTCTCAAACTCCTGAGCTTAGGCAATCCACTTCCCTCAGCCTTCCAGAGTGCTGGGATTACAGGCACAAACCACTGCCCCCAGCTAATTTTTCTATTTTTAGTAGAGATGGGGTGGGGATCTTGCTCTTGCTTAGGCTGGTCTCAAACTCCTGCACTCAAGAGATCCTCCCACTTTATCCTCCCAGAGTGCTAGGGTTACAGGTGTGAGCTCCAGTGCCCAGCCTGAAAGGGTTTCTTTCTCTAGGACTAAAGACTAGAAATAGGAAATCCAACATCAGTTAGAGGAACCTAGATATCAACAGCCTCTTGTAGCTCAGTGGTTAGGGCACCGGCCACATACATGGAGGCAGACAGGTTCGAACCTGGCCTGGGCCTGCTAAACAACAATGACAACTGCAACCAAAAAAATAGCTGGATGTTGTGGCGGGTGCCTGTAGTCCCAGCTACTTGGGAGGCTGAGGCAAGAGAATTGCTTAAGCCCAAGAGTTTGAGATTGCTCTGAGTTGTGATACCATGGCACTCTACCAAGGGTGACATAGTGAGACCCTGTCTCCAAAAAAAAAAAAAAAAAAAGGAAAAAGAAAATACTGAAAATACTCTCAGAGCTGCAGAAGGTGGTGCCAGAGAGCCAAGGCATGGAAGAAAGCTGTCTATCCTCCATTTGTACAGCCTCCTGAGGCACAGTGTACACCTATGTGTGTTCAAACTCATAGGGACTTGGGCAGTGCCTATGGTCAGGGGTAGGGCGCTGGCCACATACACCGAGGCTGGCCAATTCGAACCCAGCCCGGGCCAGCTAAAGCAACAATGACAGTTGCAACAACAGACATAAATAAATAAAATAAAAATAAAATAGGGCGGCGCCTGTGGCTCAAGGAGTAGAGCACTGGTGCCATATACTGGAGGTGGCGGGTTCAAACTCAGCCCCGGTCAAAAACTGCAAATAATAATAATAATAATAATAATAAAATATAGCTCCTTTTAAAAAAAAAAAGAAAAAAACTCATAGGGACAGAGCCTGTGGAATATGTCCCTGGGAGAAGAGAAAGAAGCAACAGGACTTCACTCAGAGGTGTAGCACTACCCTGGAACCATGTTGAGCCACACAGCTTCTGGACATTAAACATGTACCATGACTTGAGATGTGAAAGAAGCTGCTCAGAACTGTGGATTGTTATGCCTTAGCTTCAACTACAAATCCCTAGCTATTATCTGCAGGATGCAGACAGGAGAGAATATCTTTCTAGAGACAGGTGAGAGAATGTCTTCCAGTGGGCGTTAGTGGTAGAGAGAGAGGAAGACAGGCTTAAGGAAGGCTTGGGTGGCCTGTTTCAGCACCAACCAACGAGCAACCAAGAGTGCTGTTCATTTTATTTCCTTGTGGGTTTCCCAGCAACAAAGCAAACCTGAGTGGAAGGGAAATAATTGTTCAGTTGAAAAGCTTGAACAAGTTGAAGTTAATTTTTTGACTTGGATGATTATCTCTTGACTTGCTGGGGATTCCTTCTCCCTGAGGGAGGAAGGCGAAAAGAGAGGTCATAATAATTTGGAGGCATTCACACACTGCAGACTGGAAAGGGAAGCAAGACCCAGCAATTGATGCCAAATTTAGAACTTCAAAGCACATAGTTCTGGTTTGGGTCACCCCTCACCGTTTTCTGAGGACTATATCAACAACTTACTTGTTTGGGAGTGAAACCAAGTGATAAGCTCTCAGTAAGTGAATTGCCTGGGCTCCTTCCTAGCCAATGAGCTTTATTTTGACCCTGGGCATAACATCTCTGCCCCTCCCTTCATCTGATTCCTTTGACACTTTGTAATGCAATCCTTTTTTTTCTCTCTCTTTCTTCATTGCTTTTGTTTTTTTAACTTTTCTTCTTTTTTCTTTTATTAATTTTTTAAATTGTTTTTTGAGATCCAATCTTGCACATATTCTTTTCAAGTGATGGAAAATATTCATCTGTTTCCCAGTCTAGTATGCAAATTTCTTTAGGACCACAGATGGAGAAATTAAGGGACTTTGCCAGAACTCATACCATTCTTTCTATCATCCACAGAGAAGGCCCAACTGTACTGGAAAGCAAGAGAAGTAGCCACTAAAAAGCTTTCAGTGAGGAAAGGATTGGCCTCCATAGAAGCAAACTCTGCAGAAAGATTTGTAAACGACGGACTTGTGGAAGGAGGGATAGGAAAAAGAACTCTTCAGTGAAAAACAGGACAGACAGCCTTGATGAGGGTGGGGAGGGGAAGAGGAGAATTATCATGTGGTAGAGTGAGTTATGGATGTGTCGAAAGTGAGCTCAGAGTTTCCAGAGTAAATACATTTCTGCAGGGAACTTCCAAGGAAGCAACATGTGCAAAGGGAACAAAATGTGTGTGTGTGTGTGTGTGTGTGTGTGTGTGGATCTGATGTTAGAAAGCCTGAATGCAAGTTCCATCTAAGATGCAGGTCACCTTCAAGAACTTGGCAAAATTATTCAATATCTCTGAGCCCATTTCCATATCTGTAAAATGCAATCAGTGAAACCAATTGCTTCCAGTATATATGATTTGCATGAGTTGAAAATGATAAAGGAAATACATGCTTACCAAAATAGTCCAGGCATTCAGGAAGCATGTCTTGTGGGTAGCTCCAGCACTGGTCTCTCTTAGGAATTGTTCCAAAGTAAAGGAATTCAATCCACTCTCATATCTCAGTCAAAGACCTTCATTGATTTATCATCAGAATTTCTACTACCTGGTGGGCACAGAGGCTCGAGCCTATAATCCTAGTACTCTGGGAGGCTGAGATGGGTGGATTGTTTGAGCTCAGGAGTTTCAGACCAGCCTGACAAAGAGCGAGACTTCATCTCTACTAAAAATAGAAAAATTAGCCAGGCACCTATAGTCCCAGTTACGCAGGAGGCTGAGGCAGGAGGATCACTTGAGCCCAGGAGTCTGAGGTTGCTGTGAGCTATGATGATACCACTGCATGCAACTCAGAGCAACAGAATGAGACTGTCTCAAAACAAACAAACAAAAAAAGAATTTCTACTACCAATAGCAAAGAAGCTCCTGAAGTGAAAGAGAAGAGGGAGAGGTGTGTGTGTGGTGTGGTATGTCTTCTGTTTGTATGTGTATACACACAGCAGGACACAGACAGAGGTATATGGGTAAAGATATACATGGGGAAGGTCATGTTGGGGAAGGAGGGCTCTGGGTACAATGGAAAGAGGACTAGCAGGCTAAAGATCTGGTACGGTTCTGATTTATCACTTTTTGGTCATATGAACTTGGTAAAAGTCACCTTGAAGAAAGTGAGGCTTACAAAGCTTGTCAGTAAATAGAGGGGCTTACTTCCCCTGCTGTTCTCATATGGTTGTGAGAAATGAGACATATGTAATATAGATCTAAAAATGTTCTGTAATCTCAAAGGTGCTATCTTATTTATTTATTTTTTTTGTAGAGACAGAGTCTCACTTTATGGCCCTTGGTAGAGTGCCATGGCATCACACAGCTCACAGCAACCTCCAGCTCCTGGGCTTAAGTGATTCTCTTGCCTCAGCCTCCCGAGTAGCTGGGACTACAGGCACCTGCCACAACGTCCGGCTATTTTTTTGTTGCAGTTTGGCCGGGGCTGGGTTTGAACCCGCCACCCTCGGCATATGGGGCCGGCACCCTACTCACTGAGCCACAGGCGCTGCCCAAAGGTGCTATCTTATTATGTAGATATCAGGTTTTAGGAAATGGAAAGGGTAGCACAGGGGTCACAGGAGTTACTTGGTATATTTTGACATCCTCATAGAAAAGAAAAAGAACTGCTCTGGATATAGCACCAGACAGGTTTCTGGATACCCTTCCCATCTTTTTCCTTTTCATCCTCCTCCTCCTGTTGCCAAGGCTGGTTCAGCCTCAAACGATCCTCACACCTCAGCCTGTTAAGCAGTTGGGACTACAGACACACATCACTACACCTATCTTCTCTCAGTCTTGAGGAGAGAATTGTGGTGGGACTGCCACCTGTTTCCATGACAAAGTGCTGGAAATGACTCAGCCTAAGATTCAATAGGTTGAATCTTATTCAGTTGAATCAAATTCAGTTGTCATTTGTTGTTGTTGTCCAATGAGTGAGAGACTCCATGTACAGAAGCCCTGGTCACGTTCCACTTGAACTAGCCAGCTAGTGCATGCTGGCTACTCCTATCCTAGACATAAGAAGTGCATGCATGAATCCTTAATGCTCACTAGAGACATTTTGCAGCGGCTATTATTAGAGAATTGTCCTTCAGATTCATCTTGTGTTAAAGAACTACAGTGAAAGTTCTGGGAGATGTTTGCTCAAAGTGTTACCCTCATCCTCAAACACTATTGAGTGCGAAATGGAACACTGTGCAGCATGCTGGAAATGCACTTCCCATTTTTAAAGCCTTACAGTGAAGTTGGGGAAACAAGACTCACAATCAAAATAAATCTAAACATATCAGATGGTGAGACAGATGGCAAATTCCACTAAAGCTCTAAGGAGGAAAAGGTTGCTCAGGACTGGGCTGGTCCAAGAAAACTTTATAGAATCTGAAATGAACCTTGGAGAGAGGGTCAAACTTGACCAACAAGAAAAGAAAATGTGTTGGAGGGCAGAGAATAAACCCATTAGCTGGAGCAAGTTTCATATGGTCACATAAAATTGGAAAAGGTTTTAGAGGGCCTTGAATTTGAATGTATAATTTGCATTTTAATCAGTAAGCACTGAGAAGCCATTAAATATTTTTGAGTAGGTGTATGGATAAGAGAATTTTATGAAGACCATGTGGTGGTAGTGGAGAGGATGGCTGGGTTGGGATGGGGAGCTTAGGGTTAGGGAGGCTAAACAGGAAAAGTTACAATAGTATGGTAGAGACTAAGGTGGTAGCAGAGAGAAGGGAAACAAAGTTCCTTTTTTTTTTTTTGAGACAGAGTCTCAAGTTGTCACCCTGGGTGGAGTGCTGTTGCCATCATAACTCACAGCAACCTCCAACTCTTAGGCTCAAGCAATCCTCTTGCCTTAGTTTTTCTATTTTTATTTATTTATTCATTTTATTATTTATTTATTTATTTATTTTATTTCTTTCTTTTTTTGTTTGTTTGTTTTTCTTTTTTTAGTCTTTCTATTTTTATAGAGATGGGGGTCTCGCTTTGGCTCAGGCTGGTTTTGAACTCGTGAGCTCAAGCAATCCACCCACCTCAGCCTCCCAGAGTGCTAGAATTACAGGCATGAGCCACCGCGTCTGGCAGAAACAAAGTTCTTAATTCTGTGAAGAGCTTCTGTTTTAGGGGACTATTTGCATGATACTCATTTGATATTAAAATGTCTAGGGAACCCTTTTGGCCCCCTACTTTTTCCATAATCTTTTGACACTTCCCCCAGGAGAACAGAAAGGAAAATTGCACTATTAATCCGCTGAATGACCCTGGGCAGTTCCCTCTGCCCTTTCAGACTTTGATTATCTCGTTTAAATCAGACAATAATGCTTTACCTGGCTGAAGGCAGAGAACTGGAATACAGAGTATCTTGGTGGTTATTTTATTTTATTTTATTTATTTATTTTGAGACAGTTTCATCGCGTTGCCCTCGGTAGAATGCTGTGGAGTCACAGCTCACAGAAACCTCAAACTCTTGGGCGATCCTCCTGCCTCAGCCTCCTGAGTAGCTGGGACTACATGCGCCCGCCATAACGCCCGCCTTTTTTTTTTGTTGCAGTTGTCACTGTTGTTTAGCTGGCCCAGACCGGGTTGGAACCCGCCAGCTTCGGTGCATGTGGCTGGTGCCATAACCACTGTGCTACGGGCACCAAGCCTATTTTTATTTATTATTATTTTTGAGATAAAGTCTCAGTTAGTCACCCTCGTCACGGCTCTCAGCAACCTCAAATTCTTGGGTTCAAGTGCTTCTCTTGCCTCAGCCTCCTGAGTATTGGTTATCTTTTTAAACTGGACGACTGACTTTTTTTTCCTTTCTTTGGGGGGGGGGGTTAGTCCCTCCTCGAAACTCTCTAACATCTACTCTCTCCAAACAGATATTTCAGCCCAGTTTGGGAAAAACTGTCTGTTGGGGTTCACCCTGGGGGTGGGGGTTCCCCAGGGCTTCTCGCAGGGGGCGTGGAGGCTGGAAAGTAAGGTGTTCAAACCTCGCCCAAAGACGCAGGTACAGCTGAATACAGAGTCCAGGGCATCGTTTCCTCAAGTAGGGAGTAGGGTCATTTGCAGAAACGAAAATCTCTGAAAGTTAAAGCCGCGGGCGTCAGCCAAATACGAAACAGCCTCTACTTCGCTTCTGCTTGGGAGCAACACCATTACGTGCAGAGGCGGTGACTCTGTTTCCCTCGACCACGCCGTCTGGATGCTTACTCGCCCCTTCATCCACCCCACCCACGCCCAGTCGGCCGAGGCCCCAGCTTTAGCCAGCCCGGCCGCGCCGGGAGGGGCCGCTCCCTGGTCCCTCGGCGTCTCGGGGGCGGAGCCCACCTGTGCCGGGGGCGGGGCCTCGGGGGGGCGGGACAGGTGGGGTGGAAGGTAGTGCCCAGAGCCGGGAGAAAGAGCCGGAGCCGGGGGAGGCGACCGGAGGGGACAGCCGGGCGGGCGGGCGGGCACCTAGGGAGGTCGCTCGCTGGTCAGCGTGTGAGAGCGAGCGAGCGAGCGAACGCCGACGGAGGGAGGGAGGCAGCGAGTCTGCGACTGGGAGAGGCGTGGAGAGGCGAGCCGCGCGCGGAGGACACTCGGGGGAGGAGGAGCCGGGTTCTGCCCTTAGAGAGACCTGCGAGGCGCCCGCGCAGCTCCAGGGACCCCCGGCGCACGGAGCATGAGCCCGCGCCCCGCCGGAGAACGGCGGGGGCACTCGGCCACGGCGCAGCGCTGAGCCGCGGGGCGGGGGCTGGGTGGGGAGCGGCCCGCGCTGGCGGCGGCAGCCTCGGCGCAGCGCCATGGGGAGCCCCCGGGCCGCGCTGCTGCTGCTGCTCCTGCGCCCGGTCAAGCTGCTGCGGAGGCGCTTCCGGCTGCTGCTGGCTCTCGCTCTCGTGTCCGTGGGGCTCTGGACTCTGTATCTGGAACTGGTGGCGTCGGCTCAGGTCGGCGGGAACCCCCTGAACCGGAGTAAGTAGCGCCGGGGGCAGTGGGGGCGGCTGTGGTGGCTCCCGCCCCCCCCATCCCGTCCTCAGACCCGATTTCCAACTGGTTTTCCTGTCCAGGTGCCCGGCGCCGCCCCGCGCCTACTCGGGAGAGGCGGTGGCGGGGGAAAGGGGGGAGCTGCGGGGCTCGAGTGCCGAGTTTCCCAGCTCGGGGCCTGCCCGCCGGGCCATGTGCGGCCGGGCATCCTCCCGGCTCCCGCCTGGCCCGCGGACATGCTGCGGAGACTTGGGCACCTCCAGCCGCTCGAGGTCCACGCGCGGACTTGGGGTTTGTGTCTCGGATGCCTTCGCCCTCCGGTCGGCGCGGCCCAAACTTTGCCCACCGCCTTTTCTGTGGCTCACTCCATTTACCCTCCTGCTGCGTCTTCTTGGGGGAGGGTTCTTTTTTTTTAACAATACCTCTGAGATAGCCCCCTCTCCTCCCCCTTCCCAGACGCCACTCCCCTCCCAGCCCGGTCCTTTTCCTGCAAGTCTCCCACCTCCTCCTTGTACCCTCCCCTCTCCTGGTTCTGGCCACCCCTTCTGCTAGTTTTCTGAAGCTCTCTTTGCGAACCGTGCGGAATATACCGAACTCCCCAGACCAACCAGACAATGAACAGCACAGTGGACCGGGCAGTGGGTCGAGTCCTACTCATGTTTTTAACATAGCCAAAGCCACTTACTATTTCTGTGCCTCGGTTTCTTCCTAAGAAAATGGGAGGGAAGGGTCTCTTTGCCTTTTTGCAGCGGTAGCCATGGCCATGTCCGGTGATTTTCAACGTGTTGATGGGCCTGATAAAGCAAAACTCTGCCGGTGGTGTCAGAGACTGTGGAAATCAGTGCAGTATCTGGTAGGAGAGTGGAGAACTTCCCATTCCTACCAGGTGCCCAGCCCAAGCCTGAGGGGCAAGGGTCAGAGTTCTCCTAGATAGCCTCCTTCACTTCCAACTTTCGGGAAACTGGGAGTGTTTCCGGGAGGAGAAGCAGAGTGGCTGAAATTGCTGGTGGGAAGAACCGGGACCTGTGCTTGTGTCAGCTTCTCTCCCCAGAACTGGGTGTGGTACTTGCGACCTTCTGTGGCCAAAGAGAGGGAATTACTAGGGACGGTAACCCAGCTGGTTCAGGTTAGACCTGGGTATTTATGGCCTCTCCGTCAATTCTGGCTGTGAGTTGGGAGAGTGGCTTTGCCACTAGCTGGGGAATCATGGGAGAAATGACAGCTTCTCAGGTGAAATGAGGAATTTGGTTCACATGACCACCAAGGTCCCTTGCAGTCTGGATACCAAGAGTGACTGATGTCCCACACTTGAGCATTTCCTGGGCCAGAGGGTTCAGCACACAGTGAGGAGGGCTAAGCCACCGCTGCGCAGCTCTACACAGGATGAACAAAATCCACCTTCCATAGCTAGATCTTCCCTCCTCTGGGCCTTGAGTGAGTCTTTCCTCCACACAATGGCCACTCTGATGGCCCCAAGTAAATGAGCTTGTTTAGAGTGTGTGCAGGTGGAGGCCTGGGACGGTCCTCCCTCTTCTCCTTGGGACACTTCTTCCTAACATGGCCATCAGTGTATTAATGTGGTAGCCAAATTAAAAACAGAGGAAACAGTTGCTTTGTGAACTTGAAATCAGCAACCTCCCTTTCCCTTCTTCCCTACTCTTCTTTAAGCTCAAGTGTGTTTTCTCCTAAATGACTAATTTTGCCACAATAATAATGTCACATTCTGGCTCTGCTGGCTGTCTTGTTCTGAGCTATCAGTTCTTGGGTCTGTTGGATTCCCCTCCTGGATGAATCTTAACTCTCTGACTGGGTTTCCTTACTGTTTCCTTTTCTTTTTCTTTTTCTTTTCTTTTTTTTTTTTCCAAGACATTCTCAAGCCATTGCCCTGGGTAGAGTGCTGTGGCATCATAGCTCACAGCAACCTCCAGTTCTTGGCTAAAGCGATCCTCTTGCCTCAGTTTTTCTATTTTTAGTAGAGATGGGGTCTCACTTTTTGCTCAGGTTGGTCTTGAACCCGTGAGCTCAAGCTACCCACTCACTTGGGCCTCCCAGAGTGCTAGGATTATAGGACTGTTCCCTGTTCTAAACCAACCCTTTTCCAGAAAAATCTTGCCAGTTTCCTATTCCAGAATTGGCTTTCTGTTTCCCTACCCGTGATTTTTAACACGTGCCTAAGCCTAGGCACTGATGGATCCTTTGTTTCCTCTTCTCTTCCTCCTAGAACCCTGAAATCCATTTGTTTTCCAGGGTAGCTTTTCACACTGGGCTGTCTCTGTTCCACTCTTTTCATGATTTCCTTATGAAATGAGATTTAGGCAGTGGCTGTGGTTTCTGGCTCCTTGTCTCCCATCCTTTTTTGTTGTTAAGCCCAGACATCTTGCATCTGAGTTCCCTCTTTTCCTGTGAGTCTCACTCCTAGCTCAGAACTGTTCCTCTGGAGGGAGGGCAAGGGAAGAGGCATCAGGAAAGAAGAGGTGGGAAGTTGTTGCCGGCAGTCCTTCCCTCACACCCTGGCTACCAACATAACCAGGGTAGTAAAACTGCCCCTCCCAGGACTGCACCCAGGCTTTGACCAAAGCAGCCAGAGCCCCAACTTGGCTCTACTAATCAAGCTGCGCTGCCTCCCCTCTCTAGCAACGCCTGCCAACTAACTCCACCACCCATCAGCTCTCTGTCATCTGTAAGGCCAACCCCTGTTACCAAGAACCTTTCATTTGCCTGTCCCTGTGTGCCGGGTACATTGATCTGGTTCTGGAATAGGACTATGAAGACACGGCAGTCAGGAACTCCAGGGTGGTAAAGTAATGACAGAGGAGAATGCTTTCTATTTCATCTTCATGAAATAATTCAGTAGTTTAAGATACGGGTGATGTGTAATTTGGGCTTCATGTGCAGAAAGAGATAGAATCACAGTCGGAGGAGCTTCAGAGAAAAACAATCAAAATCTTTAGCAAGTAGAAAATGTGTCTCTTGGCTCCACGCCTGTAGCTTAAGCAGCTAAGGTACCAGCCACATACACCAGAGCTGGCAGGTTCGAATCCAGCAGGGGCCTGCCAAACAACAATGACAACTACAACTAAAAAATAGCTGGGTGTTGGGACGGGCGCCTGTAGTCCCAGCTACTTGGGAGGCTGAGGCTAGAGAATCACTTAAGCCCAGGAGTTGGAGGTAGCTGTGAGCTATGATGCCACGGCACTCTACCCAGGGCAATAGCTTAAGGCTCTGTCTCAAAAAAAAAAAAAAAAAAAAAGAAGAGAAAATGGGTCTCCTGGACAGAAGCATCAGGGCTATTCACTCACTCACTTAGACAAATATTGATTTAGTGCATACCTTGAACAAGGTATTATGCTAGGTCATTTAGATATGACAATCAGGATAAGGTTGCAGCCCTCCACAACTTTCTATCTAGGAAAGCTAAGGTGCCTATATGAAAATAGTTATAGGCCAGGTACAGTGGCACACACCTGTAATCCCTGCTACTTGGGAGGGTGAGACAGGAGGGTCCCTTGAACCCAAGGGAGGTTGCTGTGCACTATTATATGAATAGCCATTTCACTCAGCACAGTGAGACTACATCTCTAAAAAAAAAAAGTAATTATGAAACAATCATTTACCTTTTTTTTTTTTTTTGTAGAGACAGAGTCTCACTGTACCGCCCTCAGGTAGAGTGCCATGAGGTCACACAGCTCACAGCAACCTCTAACTCTTGGGCTTACGCGATTCTCTTGCCTTAGCCTCCCGAGCAGCTGGGACTACAGGTGCCTGCCACAACGCCTAGCTATTTTTTTGTTGCAGTTTGGCCGGGGCTGGGTTTGAACCCGACACCCTCAGCATATGGGGCCGGCACCCTACTCACTGAGCCACAGGCACCGCCCATACCTTTTTTTTTGTTTGTTTTTTAAACATAGTCTCATTCTGTTGCCCTGGGTAGAGTGCTATGGCATCATCATCACTCATATCAGCCTCAAACTCTTGGGCTCAAGAGATCCTCTTTCCTCAGCCTCCCAAGTACCTGCACCACCACACCTGGTTAGTTTTTTCTGTTTAGTAGAGATGGGGGTCTCACTCTTGCTCAGACTGGTTTCAAGCTAATGAGCTCAAGCAATCCACCTGCCTTGGCCTCCCAGAGTGATAGGATTACAGGCATGAGCCAACAGTCATTTAGTTTTACAAATGTAGAACCTAGATGTTGCTGTGACACTTCTAGAAATGGGCATAGCTCTTTCAACCAGTATTTTAGGAAGTAGTGACAGTTCAGGAGACTTGGAGGATTTGGTAGGATTTAAAAAAAAAAAAAAACTTACCCAAGCTGTTGCCCTGGGTAGAGTGCTGTGGTGTCACAGCTCACAGCAACCTCCAACTCCTGAGCTTAAGCGATTCTCTTGCCTTGCCACAATGCCTGGCTATTTTTTGGCTATAGTTGTCATTGTTGTTTGGCGGGCCCAGGCTGGATTCGAACCTGTCAGCTCTGGTATATGTGGCTGGCGCCTTAGCTGCTTGAGCTACAGGCACCGAGCCTGGATTTGGTAATATTTTAATAGCTGCAGAAAGAGGTTATTGCACAGTAGCTCACACCTGTAATCCCAGCACTTGGGAGGCTGAGGGAGGTAGATTGCCTGAGCTCACAGGTTTGAGACCAGCCTGAGCCAGGGCAAGACCCTGTCAGGGTAGACGGGCCTTTTGGCAGGCGCTTGTAGTCCCAGCTACTTGGGAGGCTGAGGCAAGAGAATCATTTGAGCCCAGAAGTTTGAAGTTGCCATGAGCTAAGATGCCATGGTACTCTACCAAGGGTGACCAAGTGAGACTCTCAAAAAACCAAAAGAAAGGGTGGCCCCTGTAGCTCAGTGGGTAGGGTGCCAGCTACATACAGCAAGGCTGGCAGTTTCAAATCCCACCTTGGCTACCTAAAAAAAAATCAACAACAATGGCAACAACAACAAAAATAACCGGTTGGGTGGTGCCTGTGGCTCATTGAGTAGGGCACTGGCCCCATATACCGAGGGTAGCGGGTTCAAACCCGGCCTTGACCAAACTGCAACAAAAGCCAGGCGTTGTGGTGGGTGCCTGTAGTCCCAGCTGCTAGGGAGGCTGACGCAGAGAATCGTGTAAGCCCAAGAGCTGGAGCTTGCTGTGAACTGGGTGATGTCATGGCACTCTACTGAGGGTGGTAAAGTAAGACTGTCTCTACCAAAAAAAAAAAACAGGCATTGTGCTGGGTGCCTGTAGTCCCAGCTACTTGGGAGGCTGAGGCAAGAGAATCACTTAAGCCCAAGAGTTGAAGGTTGCTGTGAGCTGTGATGCTACAGCACTCTACAGAGGGTCACATAGTGAGACTCCATCTCAAAAAAAAAAAAGTTATTGCAGAGAGAAGGAGCATTGTAACAAAAACCAAGAGTTGGGGTTGGGCGAGGGTGAGGTGGCTCACTCCTATAATCCTAACACTCTGGGAGGCCGAGGAGGGTGAATTGCCTGAACTTAGGAGTCCAAGACCAGCCTGAGCAAAAGTGAGACCCCATCTCTAAAAACAGCCGGGTGTTGTGGTGGGCACCTGTAGTCCCAGCACTTGGGAGGCTGAGGCAAGAGAATCACTTGAGCTCAAGAGAAGTTGCTATGAGCTATGATGCCAGAGTGCTCTACTGAGGGTGACACTTGAGCTCAAGAGAAGTTGCTGTGAGCTATGATGCCAGAGCATTTTACCGAGGGTGACAAAATGAGACTCATCTAAAAAAAAAGAAAAAAGAAAAGACCAAGAGTCAGGGGACAGTTAGTGGTTGGGAATATTGAGCAGCTGGGTTTAGTGAAGGTATAAAGTAGAATACAGGATGATGTTACGTTATGAAAGGCTTTTAATAACAACCTAAAGAGTGGCACTTATTGAGCATAGCAGAAAACAACTGAAAGTTTTAGAATAGGATACCATTGCAGAATGGGACAGGAAAGGGTAATATTCAAGCTACTTAACAATACTTTTGGTATGGAATGGTGGTCCTGAAGGTCCCTTGCTGTGCCCATCATTAACCCTTTAAGGTTCTGGGCCATAAAGCTGTCCTTCGAAAGGGTCAGGGTGGGCCCCTTCAAGAGAGCAGGGTACTCAGAGAGCCAGGGACAGTCACCCCACCAACACATACATAAGGATTTCAGTGTTTTAATAACCAGTATGACTATACTGGTATGTGCTGGCTGGAAAGGAGCTCTGGGAACAAAACTGTTATTGGAAGTTAAAGATTCTCCATTCTGGAAGGTTTCAACAGTTTATACCCATTTGTTCAGACTAGATTAGCTAAGATTCTGCTGAAGGCAGGGGTCTGGACTTAAATGGTTTTTAGGTTTTTTTTTTTTTTGACAGAGTCTTGCTTTGTCATCCTTAGTAGAGTGCTGTGGTGTCATTGCTCACAGCAACCTCAAACTGTTGGGCTCAAGCAATCCTCTTGCCTCCGCCTCCTAAGTAGCTTAGATTACCGGTTCCCACCACAATGCCCACCTATTTTTAGAGATGGGGTCTTACTCTTGCTCAGGCTGGTCTCAAACTCCTGAGAGCTCAGGCAATTCACCCACCTCAGCCTCCTAGAGTGCTAGGATTATAGGCCTGAGCCACTGTGCTCAGCAGGTTTCTAGGTTCTTTGCTCCATAATTGACCTACCACTGGGACCAGCTTGGTGCCAGAGCCAAGAGATGACATTGGGTGCAAAGCCAGGACAGAAGGATAGTGGGCATTAGCCTCTTTTTACATGTCCTGAGACTGGGTCTCGCATGTCCCTAGTTAAGTGCCAGATTTATCTCTTGGATGCCAAAATTTTCTCAAGCTCAGAAAGTCAGCTTTCACCGTCTCACATCTGTCTATACCATGTCTCTTTGGTTGGCCCTTGTGATTTCTGGCTGATGTGAATGGGCTGAGGGAGGCACACCCACAGATACCAGGCAGGCATGTCCGCTCCTGGGGTCGCCACACCCGTTTGACTTGGAAAGGCTACAGAGGTAACGGCAGGGCAGGGCAGTAATCTGAGACACAGACAGGGAGAAAGGGCAAAGAGCAAAGAAGACAGATGTGTGGGCAGAGGAGGGGTAATGTGGCTTAGACTTGAAACTCAGAGCAGAGGCCAGCACAGCTGCTTCTGTGCTCCTGTGGGCAGGGACTGAGTCTTATGCCGCCCTGGCTGGGCTGACTCTCTTTTCCATGGAACCTCTGGCTCCTGTTCTCATGTCCTATTTACCCCTCTTTATACTGATGTTCCGATCACCCAGCTGCTGTGTGTGTCTTGAAATCAGTATTCAGTTCTGGGCACGTGCTAAGCACTCAAATAAGCACCTTCTGTTTATGGATAGTCACCTTTGAATTTCCAAGCACCTGATATTTTCCACTGGCAAGATGATCTGTTTTTCAGTGACTGATCCCAGAATAGAACCAGTAATTCTCAGTTCTTGAGCCATAATACATACACACAACAATTGCTTCTGAATACAAATTGCAAAAGATAAGAATTAAGCCATCAGTACTTTTTTATTATAAGTGTGCTTTCCTTGGGCCTAACTCTGCCTGTACCAGAAACACAGTGTTTGGCAATAGACCTCAGCTTATATTTGGGGTTTCTCCTTTCTCTGGTCAGTTCTGTCCCTTTTAGGATGTGGCCAGCAGAATCTCAACAATTTGTGTGCTACCTTTTTCCTGCCCACCAAATAGGGACCCTCAGTCTAAGTTAAGGCCCTTTCCCCCTGCTCCAGGGTGCTGGGTCTGTCCTAGGGTTGTTCAGACACCATTCCTGGTTGTATCTGCTTTGGAGCACTAGGACTTCTGAAACAGCCAGTTCTGTGCTGCTTTCTGGAGAGGCTGGTAGGTAGCCTGCAGTAATTTTCCAGGCCACATAGCCTGGTCTTGCCCTTTAGTGCTGAACTTTATGGAGCAGAGAAGCCTCCATAGCAGAGTTTGCTTTGGAAGGGGGCCTAGGGCTATTCTTGATTCGGCCACTCACTGTCTAGTTCCCCTCTGCAGAGTTCCATCAGTCTCAAAACTACCATTTTCCACAAGTACTTTTGCTTGTATCTAAAGATTATAAGTTCTAAACTAGGCCAATCATACATTTTGAGCTTTCAGACAATCTTCCTTTGACCTGTCTTCTACATAATTAATACATTTATATGTTAGCTAATATAAAGAAGTACCATATACCAAGGGTGGTGGGTTCAAACCCGGCCCCGGCCAGCTAAAAACAGCAATGAGAATTGCAACAAAAAATAGCTAGGCATTGTGATGGGTGCCTGTAGTCCCAACTACTTGGGAGGCTGAGGCAAGAGAATCGCTTAAGCCCAAGAGTTGGAGGTTGCTGTGAGCTGTGACGCTACGGCTTTCTACCAAGGGTGACAAAGTAAGACTCTGTCTCAAAAATAAATAATAAATAAGTACTGCTGGAAGGGATGAGAAGAGTTTGGATAGTGCATACAAAGGGCATTGGGCTGGATACGTGATGTATTCTGATCAAAGCATGGAGGGTAGATCTTTAAGTTTGTACAGACTCTTAGCAAATGCTACCTTTAATGTTAGAGGTATCCATTAGATAAGAAAAATTAATATTCTTTCTCTAGTGATACTTTTAGTATGTAATTTATTTTTTATACTAAATATGTTTTTTATTTAGAACAAAAGTCCTGTTACTGACCACTCTTTTTTTTGTTTGTTTTGGAGACAGAGTTGCTCTGGATAGAGTGCTCTGGCATCGTAGCTCATAACAACCTCAACGTCTTGGGCTTGAGCAATCCTCTTACCTCAGCCTCCTGAATAGCTGGGACTACAGGCACTTGCCACAATGCTCAGCTAGTTTCTCTATTTTTTATTTTTATTTTTTGAGACAGAGTCTCACTTTGTTGCTCTTGGTAGAGTGCTGTGGTGTCATAGCTCATAGCAACCTCAAGCTCTTGGTCTTAAGCAATTCTCTTGTCTCAGCCTCCTAAGTAATTGGGACTACAGGCACCCGTCACAATACCCAGCTATTTTTAGAGATGGGGGTCTCCCTCTTGCTCAGGCTGGTCTCTGAACTCCTGAGCTCAGGCCATCCACCCACCTCAGCCTCCCAAAGTGCTAGGATTGTGCCTGGACTCTAGTTTTTCTATTTTTAGTAGAGACAGGGTTTTGCTCTTGCTCAGGCTGGTCTTGAACCCCTGAGCTCAGCAATACACTCGCCTTGGGCTCTCAGAGCGTTAGGATTACATGTGTGAGCCACTGCACCCGGCCTGACCAGCCTTTTTAGAAAATAAGTATGCATATTGTCCTTGTGTGTTCTGTTTTTTAAACTTTTGCACATATAAGCATATGGCTTAATGAACAGTTTTCACAAACTGAATATACCTATGTTAGGAGAAGCACCGCAGTAAAGAAACAGAACATTACCAGCACCCCAGAAGCCTCCTTGGGCTCTCAGTCACTACTCTAGCATAGTGTATTTAGTGTATTTTATACATTATATAAATGGAATCCTATAGCCTATGATTTATTTGTAAAATATTTTGGTGATTATAAAATTAATGCTTGTTCATTATGCTAGACAATAGCGCTGTATCTTTACCACATTAATCCCTGTAAAATTAACTTTTGGCTCCCCAGCACAGCTGATAAAATAACATAAGGCTAAGCAAGACCACAGGCCTAAGTGCTGTAACATAGAGCCCTATGGAATTCTTCATTAGAGCTGCTGCAAGGATAGAATTTAGAACTGTCGCTCATCTTGTGTAGGAGAACCCTCCAAAAGTATTTCTTTTGGTCTTAATTGTAGAAATAACTGTTCTTAAGCAGTTTGTTTTAATTTTTATTGGTCATGTAAATTGCATAACCCTTTGTGCTGGTTACCAGAAAGTTTTAGAATTCAATTGATTTTTTTTTTTTTTTTAAGACAGATTCTCATTATGTCACCCTCTGTAGAGTGCAGTAGCATCATAGTTCACAGCAACCTCAAACTCTTGGTCTTAAGCAATTCTCTTGCCTCAGCCTCCCAAGTAGCTGGGACTACAGGTGCCCATCACAACACCCAGCTATTTTTTTTTTTTTTTTTTTTTTTAAGCAGGTCCAGGCCAGGTTCCAACCCACCAGCCCCCGTGCATGTGGTCAGCACCCTAACCACAGAGCTGAGCCTTCTTCTCTTTTCTTTCTTTCTTTCTTTTTTTTTTTTTGTAGAGACATGACTCTTGTTCTTGCTCAGGCTGGTCTTGTCTTGAACTCCTGCCTCACCTTCCCAGGATGCTAGGGTGCTAGGGTTACAGCTGTGAGCCACCACTCCTGGCCAACCCAATTTGATTTAATAGAAGCCTACTACATGCTAGTATCTCAGTGAATATTGGTTCCTATCTCAGCTACCTTAGAGCTTACAGTCTGGTAGGGATTGGAGAATGGCTGGGCAGGCAGAGATGGGTAGATTCATTCCTCCACTGGCCATTTTGCCTGCTTCTTCAACTTCTCAGTCCATGACACAGCTGTGTCCAGTCCCTGGGCAGTCACTAGGCCATCCATGTCCAGCACCTGCTACCAGGTACACATTCTTCATTCATCCTTTTTTCCTCCGTGATGTGCAGCCTCCCCTCTGTCTTTCTACCCTCAAACCCTGCAAAAATTTGCACTGGGGAGGTGGAGAATGGTGGGATTTTGCTGAGAACGTGAAATCTCTAAGGACTGTACCAGAGCACAGAAACATAGCAGTTGGGGAACAGTAGCCTGCCACTCAGTTGCATGCCCCTGAGCACACGCTGAGGACTTCTGGGCCTAGAAGACAAGAGCACTGGGCAATTCTTTCAGTTTATGTCCCAGCTTTGTCACTGATTTATGGGTTCTGTTCTTTCAATCCTAATCTTTGGAATGGGATGCCTCTTGCAAGAGTTAGGTTTGGAACTTTCCCATGCCACTGACAGGCTGAGGAGACAGTCAATTTGTAATCTTCTGGCCCTAGTCTTTGGAGACTCAGTTGTCTGAACCAAGAGGTGAGAGCTCTTCTAGTACTCTGACCACTTTGGCCTCCAAGGTCATCTCTGACAACATGGTCTCCTTGCAAGCAGTTGCCTTAAAGATTAAAGTCCTCCCTGCTGGGATCTTCTTACATTCCTTTTCACCCTGCCTGCCAGCCCTGGGTTCAAATAGATGCATGTGGCGTGTGCTCATGCCTCTCCCACACTGACCAGCTGGTCCCCTGACTGCTCCCCACCACCTCTCAGAGCTTGGCAGAAGAATAAGGATGGTGAGGATTTCTCACAGACCAGGGACAAAGTGCAACACACACTCTCAGTCCTTGGTTCTCCTCTCTTCTCATTTCAGCTGAGTGGAAGGCTGGGGAAAAAGATGAGCCAGGAGCATGCCAGGTGAATGGCCTCGAGTAGCAGATGGCAGGGAAAATTGCACAGGCACCGAAGAGGGGGAGAGAAATGAGGGAGAGACCTTTAACTCACATTTTCATTCTAGTGACTGTATTTTGTATATCTGTAAGTTTGATCTGGTTCCATTTCAGATTTGTTGGGTCCTTTAAAAAATACTATATTATTCTGTTTTTAACATTTTTAAGAGACAGGGTCTTGCTATGTTGCTCAAGCTGGTCTTGAACTCCTGACCTCAAGTGATCCTCTTGCCTCAGCCTCCCTTGTATCTGGAACTATAGATGTGTTCTACTACATCCACCTTTGTTTTTATTAATTTAAAACAGGTCAGGCATAGTAGCTCATGCCTGTCATCCCAAACACTTTAGGAGGCTGAGGCAGGAGGATTGCCTGAGGCTAGGAGTTCAAGGCTGTAGAGAGCTGTGATCAAGGCATTATACTCAGGCGGTGCCTGTGGCTCAAAGGAGTAGGGCACCGGCCCCATATACCAGAGGTGGCAGGTTCAAACCCAGCCCAGGCCAAAAACTGCAAAAAAAAAAAAAAAGAAAAAGAAAAGAAAAAGGCATTACACTCTAGCCTGGGTGATCGAGTGAGACCTGTATAAATAAGTAAAAAAAAAATTTTTTTTGAGACAGAGTCTCACTGTATTGCCCCAGGGTAAAATGCCGACGTCAGCCTACATCACAGCAATCTCACATGATTCCCCCTGCCTCAGCCTATAGCTACTCAGTAGCTGGTTTTTCTTTTTTTTGTTGTGAGACAGAGTCTCATTCTGTTGTCCTTGGTAGAGTGCTGTGACATCACAGCTCACAGCAACCTCAAACTCTTGGGCTGCAGTGATTTTCTTGCCTCAGCCTCCCAGTAGCTAGGGACTACAGGTGCCCACCACAACACCTGGCTGTTTTTTTGTTATCATTGTCATTGTTGTTATTAGTAGGTCCTGGCCAGGCTCAAACCCACCAGCATGTGGCTGGCACCCTAACCACTGAGCTACAGGCACCGAGCCTAGTTTTTCTATTTTTAATACAGACCAAGTCTCGCTCTTGCACAGGCTGGTCTTGAACTCACAAGCTCAAGCCTGAGCTCAAACAATCCACCTGCCTCAGCCTCCTAGCGTGTGAGGATTACAGCACTGAGCCACCACACCCAGCCAAATAATTTAAACTATTATCTAAAATTATCACAAACGAAGGGTTGCCAGTGTGTTAGCATCTGTTTGCTGTTCTGATTTTCACATCTTCATTTTTGGCCCCTGGAGATTTCCCTTACCTTATAGAGGACTTAACTATGTAAATAAAAAGAAATTTGTCTATTTCATTAGCATTTTTTGATATTTTGTTATATTTTTCAAAAGGAAGTCCTTTGGGTTAAATTTCTAAGCCCTCCTCCATTTCCAATAGGCTGTGATTTCTGGGGGAGTGAGTGTGTTTAAGCAAAGGTAAATATTTCTGTTTGAGGAATATAGTGTAAACTAAGTAAAAGTTTAGGGAAGACATGTTCCATAGTTCACAGGGTATGAGGGAGATGAAACTGAGAAGATGGTTACAACCAGTTCTGTAGTCTTTCTCTCTCTCTTTTCTGAGACAGAGGTTCATTATGTCGCCCTTGGGAGAGTGGCCTCACAGCTCACAGCAACCTCAAACGTCATTGTTGTTTAGCAGGCCCAAGCCGGGTTCGAACCTGCCTGCCTCGGTGTATGTGGCCGGCACCCTAACCACTTAGGTACGGGCGCCCAGCCAACCAGTTGTATAGTCTCTTAAGTGCCAGGCTGCTGTGTTTGGACTTGGTGGGAAGCAACAGAACTTTTTCCCCCCCCTTTAGGACAGAGTCTTAACTCTGTGGTCTGGGCTAGAGTGCAGTGGTATCATCAGAGTTCACTGCAATCTTTTTATTTTTGTAGAGACAGAGTCTCACTTTATCACCCTCGGTAGAGTGCTGTGGCGTCACACAGCTCACAGCAACCTCCAATTACTGGGCTTAGGCGATTCTCTTGCCTCAGTTTCCCAAGTAACTGGGACTACAGGTGCCTGCCACAACACCTGGCTATTTTTTTGTTGCAGTTTGGCCGGGACCGGGTTTGAACCCGCCATCCTCGTTATATTGGGTCGGCGCCCTACTCACTGAGCCACAGGCCCTGCCCAGAGTTCACTTCAATCTTACTTCTGATCCTCCTACCTTTGCCATCCAGGTAGCCTTTCTTTTCTTTTCTTTCTCCTCCCCTCCTTTTCCTTTCTCTTTTTTCTTTCTTTCTTTCTTCTTCTTCTTCTTTTTTTTTTTTTTTGTAGAGACAGGGTCTCATTCTTACTCAGGGTGGTCTGGAACACCTGGCCTCAAGTAATCCTCCTGTCTCAGCCTTCCAAAATACTAGGATTACAGGCATGAGCCACTGTGCCCAGCCAGCATAACTTCCTTAAAGGAGGGGTTTAATGTGACAAAGGCAGTATTTTCTTCTTTTCATCCTCTGATTTGTACTTTGTAGTACCTTCTATTTCCTTCTGTGACTGGTAGATCCATTAAGCTGTTGGAAGTTGACAGGGGACATAGAGAGAACACTCAGATGGTTAGTGGAGTTACTCAAAGTGTGGGTGATGTGTGTCCAGCTGGAAGGGGTGACAGATGAAAACTGAGACATTTCAAGGCAGGAAGTAACAGAGTTTGATGGTAGAGTTGATATAGAAAGTGACAGAATACTAAAGTTCTGGGTGTCACACATGGTTCTCTAGCTACACTCTGCATGATCATTGCCCATGCAGCCTCTCAAAAATGTACTCATGAATGAAGCCAGATGAGGTGGCTCACACCTATAATCCTAGCACTCTGAGAGGGCGAGACGGGCGAATCGCCTGAGCTCACAGGTTTGAGACCAGCCTGAGCCAGAGTGAGACCTCGTCTCTAAAAATAGCCAGATATTGTCGTGGGTGCCTGTAGTCACAGCTACTTGGGAGTCTGAGGCAAGAGAATCTCTTGATCCCAATGGTTTGAGGTTGCTGTGAGCTGTGACATCATGGCACTCTACCAAGGGCAACATAGTGAGACTCTGTCTCAAACAAAAAAAAAAAAAAGGAAGAAAGAAAGAAAAGAAAAAGTACTCTTGAGATGAAAGTGCCTTCATTTCTCTTTGCACTTTCCTCTCCAGGGCTTGGATGCCATGATGGTTCTGGAGAAGAATTCAAAGGGAGGCAGACACTCATTCACTCAGCAGATACTTATTGAGCACTCATGATATACCTGGTAGCGTTTTTGGTATTAGGATATGGAGAGAACAGGAAAAGTTAAAGTCTTTGTTGTGGAGCCTACCTTTCTGGTGAAGAAGAGACAGGTGATAGTCACAGAGAGGCATTTCAGATGGTGATGTGATGAGGGAAGAAAAAGAAACATCATGATAGCACAAAAGGACTGGATGGAGAAGGGTGAGAGAAAAGATTAGTGGAGAAGGTAGGGAGGCTCTTTGAGAATTGACAGTCCTACAATGTATCCCTTAGGCACCAAACGAACATCAGGATTACAGACTTCGGGAATTCAGAGTGGGAGCTGGGTAGAAAAGGAAAACCAATACAGAAGCAAGTCACTGGTTTTCAGGATAAGCATCTCCTTCCTACCCCTCTGGATGTCCTGAAAACAAAGTCCTCCTGTACCTCCCTGGGAGGAATGGAGTCGCCTCAGACTTGTAGTTTTCTACTGGGAGTGCTTGAGAAAGAGGTGCTGGCTGAAGACTGTCTGGGCCTGGGGAGAGAGAAATAATGGCTGTTTTTTACTCTACAAGCCTAGATCCCAAAACCAGCAGGGGTTGGGGGAGGGGATGTCTTATTGAAAGCTATCTGGAATTAACCTCCACCCTCTCCCCTCCCAGCATTTTTTTTTTTTTTTTGGTACCTCCATTAAGGCACTTACCAAAGTCTGCCTTGCATCAGTTATTATGTCTGTGTTTGTCTTATCCCATGAGATTGTGAATTTCTGGAGCACTGGACCTGGGCATTTCTGCCCCTTGTCTCCCTAGTGCAGAGATTTTTTAACCTTTTGTGGATCACATATATCTGTAAGAATTTGGTGAAGAAATGGTGGACCCTCTCCCCAGATGCTTGCCTTCCTCCCTTGTATTATCCATACGATTTTGCAGGGAGGTACATAGGACCTCTGACCGGTGTCCATGGATCCTTAGTTAAGAACTCTGCCTGAGGGCGGCGCCTGTGGCTCAGTGAGTAGGGCGCTGGCCCCATATCTTGAGGTGGTGGGTTTGAACCCGGCCCTGGCCAAACTTTAACAACAACAACAAAAAAGAACTCTGCCTGAGCACTTTACCCAAAGCCTGGTACATAGTAAATTCTCAGAGTTTGCTTACTTGGGGACATTCTCCCAATTAAATCCCTGTACTGTAGTTGCAAGGGACAGATGTTAGGTGGGAGAAAGAGAGCCAGGAACCCGCCTCGCTGCTAGGAGATGCAGAGAGTATAAAAACCATCCATCTGGAAGCAGCCATCCAGAGAGCTATGGCTTCACTGTCATGTCACGTGGGAGAGCCGGAGTTGGTCTCCTCCCTGTGGCTTGGTCAGATCTGGGGCTCTCGGGTGCACCCCTTTTTTGCTCATGCTGTCATCCAGCCTCATGACAATCCTCTGCTTCCCATCTTTTCATCCCTTTCTTCCCTACGGCCTTTCTCAACTATTTCAGAATCCACTGAACTTCACCTTTTTAGAACTTTTGTTACACTTAAGTTGTCTGAAACTTACTGTTGAGTAGATACTTTTATTCCTACTTCATCTGGGTTGGTCTTGTATATTCCCACTGGGTTGTTAGAGAATCCAGACACAGTATGGTTATAGCACTTTGCTTCCCCCTCCCCACAAGCTTGCTGGAATGCTTAGGAGAGGCAGGTGGTGAACTTGGAGCTGAGTTGGCCATGTTTCCTCTGTTTGGGCATAGCTGGCCTTGCTGCCTTAACTATTGTGCCCTCCAGACCACCTGCTGGGGTCTTTACCACTCTTTTCCTTCCTCATAGCATAGTGAACAACAGCAAGGTTCTGAAGTGAGACCACCTGAGTTTGAATCCTGCCTCCATTGTTTAGTAAGCTGTGCCTCAGGGAGCATATTTACTGCCCTGGTTCCTCATCTGTAAAATGGGAATATTAATAGTGCCTGCCACATTGGGTTTTTGTTGTGAGAAGTAAGTGAAACAATGCATATGTATTAAGTACTTAGAACAGTTCCTGATATGTACTATTTAGTTATTGTTTATTGTCATTGAATCAGCTTTTAAAGCGCTCCTGTATCTATCTTGGTTGGTTTTAGGGTGCTGTCTCTTACATATCATAAAGAACCTCAGGATAGAAATGGATCTGAGAGATTTTTTATTCTGGGATGGATAGTACCTCAAATGCATTTCTTATTCAAGGCCCATAGCAGACATCTCCAGTAGAACATGAAACTTTTACTGAGCAAGATACAGTCTCAGAATCTTTCTCAACACAGCTTGCCAGGCAGTCACTACAAATTGATTTGAGTTGCCTCTTAAAATGTAATCTGTTTTGCCCAACCTCCTGATTTTACCAAAGAAGAATTTAAGGCCTATAGAGCTTTAATCACTACTTAGGTAGCAGTGCTGGGCTCTGAACTCCTGGTGCTTAGACTGCTTTTCACACCACACTATGCCACTCACCCTTGTCCCCCTGTCCCCCACCTTTTTTTTTTTTTTGAGTCTCACTCTGTTGCCTTGGCTAGAGTGCTGTGGCATCAGCCTAGCTCACAGCAACCTCAGATTCCTGGGTTCAAACAATCTTCCTGCTTTAGCCTCCTAAGTAGCTACCTGGGTTTATAGGCACCTGCCACAATAGCCTGCTAATTTTTCTGTTTTTAGCAGAGATGGGGGTCTCAATTTGCTCAGGCTGGTCTTGAACTCCTAAGCTTGAGGGATCCTCCCACCTTGGCCTCCCAGAGTGCTAGGATTACAGGTGTGAGCCACTACACCAAACCAACTCATTCCCTTCTCATTTGCTGAGAATGCTTCCTTTTAACATCTGAGTTTCATAAGGTTAGGGAAACTCCTCTTTTTCCTACGTGACCAACTAATTCAGCAGTATACTATGTACGCATATAACCCAATCTCAGGTCCATTGATTTACCTTTTTTAACCAGTGAACTAGCTGAAATCACTGCCACTTAGTTGGGGGTGGGTCATGTTCCCACCTTAGTTGCTGTTGGGGGTGCTCTGTGGGTTTTCTGAAGTTTCAGTGGGAACTTCAGAAAATCCACTGATACCTTACTTGGACACCAGTGGTTGAGAGGAACCTACAAAGAAGTTCTTGCTAAAGTTGAATTTTCACATTGCAAGGGGCAGGCCAAGACTTGACATTTCTCATCCAACAGGCCCCTTTGTTCCATGTTCCCATCCTGAGAACAGAGCCCATTCCAGTGTAGAGTGAGTCATGATTTCCTATTTCACCTTCCTGAATTGGGGATGGATGGGAAATAATGAATGGAAGTTTATTTGAAATCAGAAGAATCCTGGAACAGATATATCGTGGAGCCCTTTGGTAGAAAGATGCATACCATATTTAAAACATGCCTTCTTTCCTTTATTCTTTTCTCTGTGTAGAAAGATGTAAGATGATAAGGGTTGGCATTTTCATAATTCTAGTCCTGGTTAGCAAATGGAAGTAAGTTTATCACTAGCAATTTTGTGTGGGGGTAAAAGATAAAATGAGTGACAAATCAAAGAAAAATTCCAGGGAGATAGCAACAAGTGGGTTCAGGGCACGTTTGGAAGATTACAGAGAGGTGAAAAAATAATATTCAAGCTTGATTTAGCATGTTGAATAAGAATTCAGCTTTGCTGTGATGCATGAAAATTGGAAAAATGTTTGTATAAGGAATATTCTACAGTGTGAAGCTTTAATATGTTACTTAGGAAATGCCATGTGTCTGTTATGGGGAAACGTCGCAGTAAGGACTGTCACACTGGAAGTTGGCACATACCACTTTGGCAAAAAGAAATGGGGATAGGTTGCCCAAGGTATTTGCTGATACAAAAAAGAATAGGGAGGTTCAAATTTCTAAGAAATGGAAATATATTGTGATATTTTATGGAAACAATTATGAAATATTTTTAACTCCCTTAACAAGTCTAAGGTAATTGTTTCGGTTAGTTTAGCGAGATAAACGTACTATACATAACTTGGTTTGCTTGAAATGATTACACATGGTATATTTAGAAATAGAGCACTAAAGTTGTTTATTTTAGCAACTTTTGGCATTTTTCTGTTTTTCTGGTCCTTTACATCTCTAAGAAGGTTTGGAAAGTTCCAGGGTAGTGAACACTTTCTCCATTTGGCAGGGTTTTTGTAAACCAGTCATGTGAGGGAAGGAGTGGAGGGTGGTGGAGAACAATGATACCTTGTTTTCCCATAGGAACCTCTTCCTGGGAACACAGAGCTGCAGTCACATTTAGGATCAGAGGTTGTTATCTCTTTTCTTCCTGAAGGAAGTTGGGTCCTATTCTACCCACCTGGGAAGGTGTTGTAGGAGCAGTGAGGTGGGAAATGACACCCCTCTACCATCATGAATCCTAGGGTTTACTGGGAGGGCAAAAATACAGCCTTCTTTATACAGAGGAGAAACTGAGGCAAGAGGGAGCTGGCAGGACCAAACCTATTAAGTCCACCCATCAGGTTGCTGAAGCAGAGGAAGGCTTGCAGAAGTGTTCTGATTCTCAGCAATAGGCAAGGGATATAGGGTGGTTCAAAGGCTCAATGGGCCACAGGATATATTCTAGACTTTCTCTGGAGTTGCTTTACTCTTACTGAGGCTATGGCTTTGATGGTGTCACTATTCCACCCTGCCCAGAGCCCTATTCTAAACCAGTAAGCTGATGTTCCTTGCACTGCCAAAGCTGGGTAGGGGCAGTGGGGCTTTGCACCTGGTCATCAGCAGTAAAAGAAGTTCCCCCTGGTGGGACCTCCATCTGCCTACAAGTAGCCCCTGAGGGAGATGAAGGGAACTGGTTAGGGAAGTGAAGGGGCAGGGATCCTACTCTATGGGGTCTTGATAAGGGGGCAGGTGAGCACCTCTGTCAAGGGCAGATGGGAAGTCCAGAGGATGAGATGTGAGAAGCAGCCAAGGAGCAGGGAGAGTCACCATGCCCTGTGTGATCAGTTGAGATCTGCCATAGCCGTGTGAGGAGGGTGGAAGCCACGTTACAGAATCACTGAGTATCTGGGCTGGAAGAGAACACAGGGTCACTGGCATGTTCACACTGAGGCCCTCAGTGGTTGGGTAATTCGTCTACAGTCGCTCCAGTTTTTACCACATGTAAGTGCAATGGATCCTGGAGTTTGTTACAAGCAGCAACCAAGATGGGGACTTATATTTAGAACTGATCATTTTGTGGGGGTGGGGGGCAAGCATAAATCTTTTTTAAGCATATGGTTAGGGATAAGAACCTTGGGCTGAGAGGGGATGTGGGCTCCAGTCTGGGTGCTGATGTGAACTGGCTCCAGGACTTTAAGCAAGTCAGTTCTGCCCTCTGGGCCTCAGCTTTCTTTTTTGTTTGTTTGAGACAGTCTCACTATGTCACCCTCGGTAGAGTGCTTTGGCGTCACAGCTCATAGCAACTTCAGACTCAGGCTTAAGCGATTCTCTTGTCAGCCTCTCAATGCTACAGGCGCTTGCCACAACACCAGGCTGTTTTTTTGTTGCAATTGTCATTGTTGTTTAGCAGGTCAGGGCCAGGTTTGGACCCACCAGCCTCAGTGTATGTGGCCGGCGCCCTAACCACTGAGCTATGGGCAACAAGCCAACTTTCTTTTTTGTAAATGCAGGAGGCTTGACTATATGGTTCTGGAGGTCTCCTGATTCTGACATGGGTCCCAAAGAAAATGGTATTTGCCTCAGAACTGAGGATTCTGAGTTGGAAGTAGGAGTGAGTCTCCAAGAAAACACCGCGGTCTGCATAGTTGTGCAACCTGCCTTCTCACTCCCATAGGACTGGGTGGGCCAGCTGGCTCCTCTCCTGACACGGGCCTGTCCTCCCTGTCCCCTTCTCACACTCTCTCCCCAACTCACCTGCGATGAAAGGGTAGGCCCCTAGGTGAGGGCTGGGAGGGAGGGGCTGAGGTTGGGTGAGCTGTGGGTAACTATCATAGAGAGGCCTTTCTGGGGTGCTTCTGGCTGGAAAGGCTCTGATTTGGGGACACTTCCCAGGGCTTGGTGACCATAGTCATCTTTCTCAGCCTCCTCATCTACACTTCCGAGCTAGAGGAGGCCAGCTTCACCCAGCCTCACCCCCACCCTTCCCTGCCTGCTGGGCAGCCATCACATAAACACCGCCGCCGTGTGCTTAGCGGGGGTGGGAGGGACTTCTGCCCAGGGATGGCCAGTGGAATTGGCTGCTTATTTTGGCAGCTCCTGCCACAGGCCTCCTGACCAGACTGTCAAGAATCTGAGGGAAGGAGAGGTGGGAGTCAGTGAGTCATGACTCTGCCTCGGGGAGTGGGCTCTGGCTGAAGGTACCTCTCCAGGAAGCAGACCTCCTCTCCTAAAGAAGGAGGGTGGTATTGGATTCCCCCTCCCAGGGTGCCTGCCAGCTAATTTAATGAGCATCCCCATGGCGTTCTGTGTAATGGGAATAACGATCTGGACCTCACAAGGTTGTGGTGGCCAGTTGAAAACCTGGCACATCTTAAGTCCTTTTACTAGTGTATTTTCCTTTCCTTGGTGTGCCTGTGTTAAAGAAAGGACAAAATGTACCCCAGGGGTGCAGAAGTGGAGGAAAAGCAGAAGCAAAGCAAAAGTCCAGCTCCTCACACCCAGACACTTTGGCTTCTACTGGCTTCTGTGGTGCCCAGCAGAGGCTGGCCACAATGGGAAAGCTGGACTTCGGTTTGTGCTGTCCTGAGGCAGGGCAGACAGGCCCCAGTCATTACCTCACCGCAGGACCCCATCTGCCAGCATGCGTGGTGGAGCTGCCTGGGTGGAGAGCTGGAGGCTAATTTTAGACCTGGAGACTCCCTGCCAACAGCTGTGGCTGTGGCTGGGCCCAGGCAGTTTGGCTGGGATGGCTATGGGGAGCCCTCAGTCTCCACGCAGGGAGCTTTGCAGGGCCACGGTTGGGGGCACATTCCTGCCTCTGGCTCAGCTGCACAGAGGGGGGGCCTGGAGGCACCTACTTTCCCCAAGGCTTCCTTTCTCCTTGCATTAAAATGACTCTATCCTCCATGTCCTCTCTTCTGGTGGCTTTGTAGCTCACCTGATATGGTACCCCAGGTGGTGGCCAGTGGGCCTGTGATATGGACAGGCAGGGGGGAGAGAGCATCTCCAGCCTGCCCCAGATTTACAGGCTGAACCCAATACCCAGCTAATATCTAGTTTAGGGTTTCTCAACCTCTTTCCTGTTGACACAGAAAATGACAAGAAAAGACAATATTTATTTCACACATGGGGATAAAAAGATAAAGGTATTTATGGCTAGATGCAGCCAATATTCAGGTTTTGCTGCCCCTGGGGCTCACAGGGTTGATGCTTTGGTGTGTCTGTTACCTGTTTGAAACCACCAGTGGGCCACAGCAGACAGGCTGGGTAGCTGTGAAATCGCTCTGCAGCAGCCTGCTATAGTCATTGATGAACGCCAAGCTCCATCCCCAGGAAACATCTCCTAGGTTAATCCTAGACTTGTGCTGGAAAACAACCTGGGGAGCTTTGAATCTACTCATATGCTCCTTTTTCCAGATGAGGAAACTGAGATCCAAAGTATCTTGCTCAAGGTTAAAAAGTTAAGAAGTCAAAATCCCAGTTCTGGGCTTGGCGCCTGTGGCTCAAGCAGCTAAGGCAGCAGCCACATACACCTGAGCTGGCAGGTTCTAATCTAGCCCTGGCCCGCCAAACAACGATGGCTGTAACCAAAAAATAGTCAGATGTGGTGGATGCCTGTAGTCCCAGCTACTTGGGAGGCGGAGGCAGGAGAATTGCTTGAGCCCAGGAGCTGGAGGTTGCTGTGAGCTGTGATGCCACAGCATTCTACCCAGGGCGACAGCTTGAGGCTCTGTCTCAAAAAAAAAAAAAAAAAAAAAAAATTCCAGTTCTGGTTCTAGTTCTGCTGAACCATTTATCCAACCTATATTGAGTTTCTATAAAGTTCATTATTCTGGGGACATTGATGAAGATGAAAAAATGAAAAGTAGCTGCTGGGATTCATCTATATTCAGTAAAAAGAAAATCAAGGAAACCAGTTTAGGAAGGTGGTTATTTCTGGGGAGAGAAATAGGGATATATGATTGCAGAGAGATACAAAGGGCTTAAAAGGAATTGATCATGTCTACTTGTTGAGTATACATGGGTGTTATTCTTTTTTTGAGACAAAGTCTCACTTTGTAGCCCTCAGTAGAGTGCTATGGTGTCATAGTTCACAGCAACCTCAAACTCTTGGGGTCAAGTGATTCACTTGCTTCAACCTCCCGAGTAGCTGGGACTACAGGCACCCACCACAATGCCCAGCTATTTATAGAGGTGAGGTCTCGCTCTGGTTCAGGGTGGTCTCAAACCTGTGAGCTCAGACAATCCACCTGCCTCAGCCTCCCAGAGTGCTGGGATTACAGGCATGAGCCACCACGGGTGTTATTGTTTAAACCATCCTGTATCTTCTTTTAGCTATGTTCCCTTTAAATAGTAATTAATTGAAAAATGGAGGGAGTTTACAAACTAAGTAGAAGTACTCTGGGGGGTTAGGTAAGGAGGAGAAAGACAAGTAGCTCAGTTAGCAGGGTGACCAGGGCTACACAATAATAGCTCAGCCACTTGGCACCTGTGATCTCATTTGATCCTCACAATGGAAATACTATTCTTTCCATTTTATAGGTGAGAAAACTGAAGTTCAGAGAGGGTACTCTAGCCATTGCCCTGCCCACATGGGGGGCAGGTTGACTTGCACAGTGAGCTGGACTGTTGGGTTAGGGGTGGGGGTGGTGTGGAAAGGCAGGAAAATTACTTCATCTGTCTAAACTTGTCTCCCAATGTATAAAATGGAATTAATTCTACTTGCTATTTCTTCAGTGCAAATAATTTGAATATAAAAGCACTGTATCTGCATAAAAGCTGACATTGATTGAGCACTAATCCTGTAGCAGCTACTTTTCCTGTGTTACCTCTTCTCATCTTCCTTCAACGCTGTAAGAGCACGTGATTCCTATTTCACGGACACTCTGCCTCCTTGCTCTTAGCATCCTCTATTAATAAATCTCCCCGCCTCCCTACCTTCCCCAGGGTGCTGACTTTAGTTTGTCAGAGATGGTCATTCTGGGGCTGAGATGTTAGAGATAAGACGCACCTGTCCTTACTCCACCCCTAGGCATTCTGTTGGCACATGCCAGGTTCCACGGTTATCTCTGGGGCCATCACCCTCAGCTAGGAAGGCTGAGGCTTTGAAATCCTGATCTTTCCCAGTGCTTTTCAGGCTGGCAGCACATTTGAGTAGCTGAGGAGTTTTAAGGACTCTGGCTTTAAGAATTATTCATGCCAATACCTCAAAGAAACCAATTAGCTTTGAGAAGAGGGATAACTAAGCATGTGCCCTCCAGGTGACTCTGATGGGCAGCCACGGTAGAGAACCAGGTGTACATTTTCTCTCCAGACATGAGGAGCCAAGAAATGAAGAGTGATGGAGAGATGAGGCACTACGTCACTAGGCAGTGACCACAGTGCCCCCGGGCCCCACACTGGTCCAGGGATTAGGCCAGGGAATTTAGAAAATGGGAAAAGGAAGGAAACGATGAGGTAGAGAGGAAAGAGGAGAAAATGAAAAACCTGTTTAGGGATGGAGGATACAAAATTGCTCCCAGTAATGAATGGCCCAGACTTTTTAGTGGGACACATTCTGTGCACTCGGGACCAGCCAATACACATTTAAGCACGTGGTGTCTGTGGGCGGCAGGAAACACAAAGTGTGAGCTCTCTTCTATGGTGTTCTTGCACAGACAAGATACACACATCAAACATGGTGCATCCCTTGACATGTTTTCCTCAGCACTCAGAAACCATCCTCACAGCTTGTGGTTCAGCAGTTAGGGCGCCAGCCACATACACCGGACCTGGTGAGTTCGAACCCAGCCCGGGGCCTGCCAAGCAACAAGGACAACTACAGTCCCCCCCCACCCCCCCAAAATAGCTGGGTGTTATAGTGGACGCCTGTAGTCCCAGCTACTTGGGAGACTGAGGCAAGAGAATTGCTTAAGCCCAAGAGTTTGAGGTTGCTGTGAGCTATGATGTCACGGCACTCTACCCAGGGTGACAGCTTGAGGAGCCAGCCCTTGTCCCCACCCTGCTTTTGGATGTTTACCTCTAGGAGCTCCACCAGGTCCTTACAGTGACGGTCAGAGAAAAATCCCCTGTGCTTCTAGCGGGGGGAGGGGGAAGTGAGCAGTTTGAAGTACACCAGAGTGTTCTGTCCTTAAAGAGGCCTGCCCTCAGAAGAAACCATTTTACAAGAGCCTGACCTACCTGGGGGGAAGGGAAACAGTCAACTCCAGCCTGCTCCAGTCATCCTGTCCCACCTAAAGTGGGGAGTACTGAGGAGTCTGGTGGCGCTCAGTCGGGAGGCACCTTAAAAGACTGAGATCTAAATAGGATGCAGAATGCATCTGCTACTCACACACCTCACCACCACCTCACTGATGGCCTGCTTCACAATTCCGTTTACACAGTACACCATGTCTACCTTTCAACAAAAGAATCACAAGACATACTAAAAGGGAGAAAACACAGTTTGAAAACAAACAGATATCAGAACCAGAGTCAGATATGAAAGGAAGGTTAGAATTATCAGGTCAGGAAAAGCTGTTAATGGAAAAACTAGACAATATGCAAGAAAGATAACTGAAGCAAAGAGAAGGGAATTCTAAGAAAGAAACACTAGAAATCAAAAACCCTGTAACAGAAATGAAAAAAGAGTTTGATGGACTCTTTAGTAGATGGGATAAAGCTAAGGAAAGAACTTCTGACCTTGAGGATATGACAATAGAAACTTACAAAACGGAGTCCTGGTGTAGAGTGACTCATGCCTGTAATCCTAGCTCTCGCTGAGGCAGGTGGATCTCCTGAGCTCAGGAGTTGGAGAGCAGCCTGAACAAGAGCAAGACCCTGTCTCTACTAAAAATCTAAAAAACCAAAACAAAACAAACAAAAAAACCTAGCTGTGTATTGTGGTGAGCGTCTGTAGTCCCAGCTACTCAGGAGGCTGAAGCAAGAGGATCACTTGATACCAAGAGTTTGAGGTTGCTGTGAGCTATGATGCCACGCACTCGACCAAGGGTGACAGAATGAGACACTGTCCCAAAAACAAACAGCCCAAACCCCCTCCCCCAACTTTTCAAAACTGAAAAGCAAGGAGAAAAAAAGACAAAAAAAGCAGGACAAATATCTAAAAACCTTAGTACAACTACAAAAGATATAAATATGTATAATGGAATGAATACCAGGAGGAAAAACAGCATGACTTACATTTGTCCCCAAATTAATGTCCAACACCAAGCCAACCATCCAGGAAGCTCAGAAAACATCAAGCAGGATAAATACCTCAGAAAAACCCAAGACAAAAAACAAAACCCAAATCACTACACCTAGGCAGATCATATTTAAACTAAAGAAAAGCAGAAAAAAAAAAAAAAAAAAATGGGGCAAGGCATAGTGGCTTAGGCCTATAATCCAAGAGCTCCACTAGGTCCTCACAGTAAATACCAAGAGAATCGATTTAGCTCAAGAGTTCAAGAGGAGCCTGAGTAAGAGTTAGACTTTGTCTCTACTAAAAATAGAAAAAAGTAGCCAGGCATTGTGGAGTGTGCCTGTAATCCCAGCTACTCAGGCTGAGGCAGGAGGATTGTTTGAGGCTAGAAGTTCCAGATCAGCCTGAGCAACATGGTCAGACTTCATCTCTACAAAAAAATTTTAAAAATGGGTGTGGTGGTGGTTCACATCCATAATCCTAGCACTCTAGGAGGTTGAGTGGAAGGACCGCTTCAGGCTTCTGACTTCAGCTCAGGAGTTTGAGATCTGCTTCAGCAAGAGCGAGACGCAGTCTACTAAAAATAGAAAATTTAGCCAGGTATTATGGTAGGTGCCTATAGTCCCAGCTACTTGGGAGGCTGAGGCAGGAGGGTCACTTGAACCCGGGAGTTAGGTTGCTATGAGCTAGGCTGACACCATAGCACTCTGGCCTGGGTAACAGAGTGAGACTCTGTCCCCCCTACTAAGGTGTGGGGTGTGGGAATCCCTTGAACTTCAGCCTGGGCAACGGAGCAAGACCCTGTCGCTATTTAAAAAAAGAATCATGTCTGACTACTCAGAAATGTGGAAACCATGCAAGCAAGAAGAGAGTGGAGGCCAAGTGCACTGGCTCACGCCTGTAGTCCCAACTACTCAGGAGACTGAGGGAGGAAGATTGCTTCAACCCTGGAGTCTGAGGTTGTTGTGAGCTAGGTTGACACCATGGCACTCTAGCCTGGAGCAACAGAGTGAGACTCTGTCTCAAAAAAGAGAGAGAAAGGAGAGGAGTGAAATATTTAACTGTTGAAAGAAAAAAAATTGAGAGAATTTGTTACAAGTAGACCTCCTTTGCAAGAAATGTTAAAAGTAGTTCTTTAGAGAGAAGGAAAATTTAGTCAGTAACTTGGATCTGCATAAAGAAGGAAAAATGAATAAGTGAAGGTAAAATAAAAACTTGTTTTTCTTCTTCATTGATCTGATAACAGTTTGTTCAAAATAGTAACTATAGGTCAGGTATGGTGGCTTATGCCTGTAATCCCAGCACTGTGAGAGGCTGAGGTAGGAGGATTGCTTTAGGCCACGAGTTGAGACCAGCTGAGGCAATAAAGTGAGATTCCACCTCTACAAAACAAACAAAGAAAAAAGGAATAGAAAAGTTAGCTGGGCATGGCATGGTGCACCTATAGTTCCAGCTGTTTGGGAGGCTGATGCAGGATGATTGCTTGAGGTTGCAATGAGCTATGATGATGCCACTGCACTCCCATTTGGGCAACACAGTTAGACCCTGTCTCTAAGAAATAAAATGAAAACAACAACAACAACAACAACAATGTATTCAATTTTATATGCATAGTGCTTATGTATGCTGCCTACATATATGTGAAATGAATGACAGCAATGATACAAGGGATGGGAGGGAGGGAGGGATTAGGAATATTAAAAGATATTTGGGTTATCTGTGAAATGGTATAGTGTTTAAAAGTGGAAGTGAATTAGTTGAAATGTATATTGTGTGTACTGCAAACTCTATGGTGCCACTAAAAGTGAAAAAGAAGTACAACTTATATTAACAGGGGAGAGAATGGAATCATTTAAATGATCAATTAAAATGCAAAAAGCAGGAAAAGAGTGGAAAACAATAACATATATGGTAGATATTAACTGAATATTATTACCAATCATTTTAAATGTGAATAATCTAAATAAACCAATTAAAAGACAGAGATTGTCAGAATAGATCCAAAATCAAAACCCAGTTATATGTTCTCTATAAGAAATCCACTTTAAATATAAAGACACATGTAGACTAAATGTACAGGATGGAGAAAAATATACCATGCTGACACTAATAAAAAGAAAGTAGAGGGGTGGCGCCTGTGGCTCAGTGGGTAGGGTGCCGGCCCCATATACTGAGGGTGGCGGGTTCAAACACAGCCCCAGTCAGACTGCAACAAAAATATAGCCGGTCGTTGTGGCGGGCGCCTGTAGTCCCAGCTACTGGGGAGGCTGAGGCAAGAGAATCGCGTAAGCCCAGGAGTTGGAGGTTGCTGTGAGCTGTGATGTAACGGCACTCTACTAAGGGCGATAAAGTGAGACTCTGTCTCTAAAAAAAAAAAAGCAAAAGTAGATATATTAATTTTATTTTGTCTTTTTTTTTTTTTTTTTTTTTTAGACAGAGCCTAAAGCTGTTACCCTGAGTAGAGTGATATGGCATCACAGCTCACAGCAACCTCCAACTCCTGGGCTCAAGCGATTCTCCTGCCTCTGCCTCCCAAGTAACTGGGACTACCGGTGCCCGCCACAACGCCGGCTATTTTTTGGTTATAGTTGTCATTGTTGTTTGGAAGGCCCCGGCTGGATTCCAACCCGCCAGCTCTGGTGTATGTGGCTGGTGTCTTAGCCGCTTGAGGTACAGGTGCTGAGTCGATATATTAATTTTAGATAGAGCAGACTGCAAAGCAAGAAAACTTAACAGGGATAAAGAAGGGCATTACATAATGATAAAGGGATCAAATCTAAGAAGATGTAATAATCCTTAACATAAATGCACCAATCAATGGAGTGTCAAACTGTGAGGCAAAATCTGAAAGAACTGCAAGGAGAAATAAGTAGATGAATCTACTCTTAAAGTTTAAGACTTCAACACTCCTTCTTCAGAAATGGACATTACCGGTGGGCAGAAAATTAGTAAAGACATAATTGAGCTCCAGCACCTCCATCAATCAACTGGATATAATTAACATCTATAGACTACTTCAACCACTGCAGATCACACATTCTTCTCAAACTCACACGTAACATTTACCAAGATAGACCACACTGTGGGTCCTAACACACCTGAACAAAGTTAAAGGAATAATATCATGCAATGTCTGCCTTTGGACCACAATGGAATTAAACTAGAAATCAATAACAGAAAGATGATTGGAAAATCCTCAAATGTGAGGAGATTAAATAACACACTTTTAAATAACACATGGGTCAAGAAGAAATCTCAACATAAATATTTTGAACTAAATATAACTATTGGGGCAGCGCCTATGGCTCAAGGAGTAGGGCACCGGCCCCATATACCAGAGGTGGCAGGTTCAAACCTGGCCCCGGCCTAAAACTGCAAAAAAAAAAAAAAAAAATGAAATAAATATAACTATCAAAAATATGTGGGATACAGTGATAGCAGTGTTTAGAGGGAAATTTATAGCACTGAATTTGTATATTAGTGACGAAGAAAGATCTAACATCAATAACCTGAACTTCCCCTTAAGAAACTATGAAAAAAAGACTAGTGAATTAAATTTTAAGAGCAGAAGAAAAGAAATAATGAAAATTAGAAATCAATGAAATTGAAAATAGGAAATTAATGTAGAAAATCAACAAAATCAAAAGCTAGAAAGATTAATACAATTGATAAGCCTCTAAGTCAGCGGTTCTCATCCTGTGGGTCGTGACCCTTTTGTAACAATGAAAATACATTGAGGCATTAGGAAGATTGAGAACCACTGCTAAGTCATGCTAAGAAAAAACAAACAAAAAAAAAAGAGGGAGAGAAAATATTAATATCGCAATTAAGAGCTACTACAGATTTCATGGACATTAAAAGGATAATAGAAGGATATTATAAACAATTCTATGCCCCCAAATTTGATAACCTAGGTGAAACAGACCAATTCTTTGAGTGACACAATCTGCCGAAACTCACACAGAGAAGAGACAGAAAATCTGAAGTCTTATATCTATCTAGGAAATCAAATCAATAATTAATAATCTTTTAAAACACAGCACCAGGCCCAGATGGGTTCATAGATGAATCCTATCATACATTTAAGGAAGAAATTATACCAGCTCTCAACGATGTCTTCCAGAAAGTAAAAGTAGAAGGAACACTTCTTAACTCATTCTGAGGTCAGTATTACCCTAATAACCAAAACAAGGCAAAGACATCGCAAGAAGACTACAGATCCATATCTCTCATGAATATAGGTGCAGAAATCCTTAAGAAAATTTAGCAAATTGATTCCAACAATGCGTAAAGAAAATAATACATTATGTCTGGTTTTTTCTAGGTATACAAGGCTAGCCAGACATTTGAAAATCAATTAATGTAATCAATCGCATCTATAGGTGAAAGAAGAAAAGTTACATCATCTTATAAATAGATGCAGAAAAGGCATTTGACAAAATTCAACCTCTATTCATGATAAAGAAATCTCAGTTAAATAGGTATAGAGGGGAACTTACTTAACTTGATAAAGAATATCAACAAACAGCCAGGTGTGATGGCTCAAGTCTATAATCCTAGCACTCTGGGAGGCCAAAGTGGGAGGATTGCTTGAGCTCAGGAGTTCAAGACCAGCCTGAGCAGGAGTGAGACTCTGTCTCTACTAAAAATAGAAAAATCAGTAGGGGTGTGGTGGTGGGTGCCTGTAGTCCCAGCTACTAAGGAGGCTGAGACAGGATCACTTCAACCCAGTAGTTTGAGCTTGCTGTGAGCTAGGTTGATGCATGGCATTCTAGTTTGGGTAACAGAATGAGACTGTCTCAAAAAAAAAAAAAAAAAAAAAAAATCTACAAAAAAGCAGCTAATACTATTATATTATACTTAATAGTATAATATTATACTATTATGCTATTATAGTATAATAATAGTATACTATTATATTTAATAGTATAATATAGTGAGAAACTTGCTTTTCCACTAAGATCAGGAAGAAGGCAAGGAAGACCTTTTTTATCACTCTTTTTCAACATTGTACTGGAAGACAAGAAAAGGAAATGTCTACAGGTTTGGAAGAAAGAAATAAAACTTAATAGATGATGTGATAATGTATGTAGAAAATCTGAAAGAATTGACAAGAAAACTAGAATAAGTGAGTATAGCAAAGTTGCAGGATAGAGAAGACAACTGATTTCATATAGAGTGATACCTTGTAATCTGAATTTACTCCGTTCCATAACCCCATTGGAGTTCCAAATCATTCAAGTGCCAATACAAATTTTCTCCTTTAGAATAACAGAAACCCAGGCGGCGCCTGTGGCTCAAAGAAGTAGGGCGCTAGCCCCATATACTGGAGGTGGCGGGTTCAAACCCAGCCCCGGCCAAAAACTGCAAAAAAAAAACAAAAACCAGAAACTGAATTAATCTGTTTCTAGGTCCCACAAACTCAAATTTTCAAAATGATTTTAACAGTAAATACACTGGATTTGAGGTAGAATATTAACAAGTAACGATATTTGAATAAAAATGTAAATTAATACAATTAAAAAAAATAAAGGCCTGTTTCATCACAGTTGAACATTTGGTTCGAACCATGTCCCTCAGCTTGGTGCCTGTAGTTCAGGTGGCTAGGGTGCCAGCTACATATACCAGAGCTGGCAGGTTTGAATCCAGCCTGGGCCAAAAAATAGTTGGGCATTGTGGCGGTGCCTGTAGTCCCAGCTACTTGGGAAGCTGAGGGAAGAGAATCGCTTGGGCCCAAGAGTTTGAGGTTGCTGCGAGCTATGACGCCACGGCACGCTACCCAGGGTGACAGCTTGAGACTGTCTCAAAAAAAAAAAAAAAAAAAAGGAAACATGCCCCTCACTGTTCACAAATTCCTTAAACTTCTTTATAAACTTCTCTGCTGCTTCGGAATTAGAACTGGCAGCCTCTCTGCTATGGATCGCAGTCCTTTTCTTAAAGTTCTCTAACCACACCCTACTGGCTTTAGACTCCTCCTTTTGAGCTAGTATCAGGCATACCTTTCACTATGGAGGACCTTGGCTTTCTCACAGATTATCATCTCAGAAATCACATCATCAGCCAGCTGTTTTTCATTAATCCAAACTAAGAATTTTTCCATCTCTTCCATACATTTCAATCACCTAGAAGTCATTGTCATAACCCCTTTTGCAACGTCAATTGCTCTGAGAGCGTCTTTATTTTTCTTTATTTTAGACATACTGAACGTAGTGAGATCAGCCACATGTGTACCACTTTAATGCTTAGCAATAAGATTTTCTTAAATGTAGCTCTAACAGCTTTCCTCTTAACTCTTATTTTCCTCACTACACTTTTTAGGACCCATAGTGAATACACTTAGTTGTTATTATATTTTAAAAAATACACAAAACGGGCATAAAAGCATAAAATCAGCAGCGAAAATCACGAGATGCCTTCACTACAGCTTCTAACAACAAACTGAATGACAAAGCATATGGTGGTCTGAGTGCTGGGGAAACATACATTCAAAAACACACCAACAACGTGCTAGACATTTAGATTCCAAAGCTGCATTAGGATTCCAAGCAGTGTTTGGATTTTGGGCAAAATTTGCTTGAATTTTTCATTCAGATTCCAAGTTGTTTGAGTTCTGGGGCGTTCAGATTCCGGGGGCAATACTGTATGCCAATGCAATGAACAAGTGGAATTGAAATTAAAAAACACATTGCCATTTACTCTAGCAACTCTGAAAAATGGAATACTATATAAATCTAGCAAAATATATTCGAGATATATATGAAGTAAACTACAAAACCCTGATGAAAGAAATCAAAGAACTAAATAATTGGAGAGAGATTCATGTTCATGGATAGGAAGACTCAATATGGTTAAAATGTCAGTTCTTTCCCCTAGAAAGCTAGCTTTGCTCTCCACCGTAAGATGTGTAGTACTCTTTGAACTAGGAAGCAGGACCTCACCCAATCTGCCAGTGTCTTGATACTTGGACTTCCAGTCTCTTAAACTGTGAGAAATAAATCTGTTGTTTAAGCCAAAAAAAAAAAAAAAGTCCTTTCAAATTTGCAGACGAGAGAAGAATGAGAAGACAAGCCACACACTGGAAGAAAATATTTCCAAGAGACAATATGCACATCACTACAACATACTCTGGCCAAAATTAAAACATTGACAATACCTACCAAATGTTGGCAAGGTTGTGAGGCAACAGGAACTCACATTCATTGCTGGTGGGAATGCAAACTGGTATAGTCACTTTGGTATTCAGTTTGTCAGTTTCTTCAAAACTCAACATACTTATTATTATTATTATTATTATTATTATTTTCAGCTTATGGCCAGAGCTGGGTTTGAACCTGCCACCTCTGGCATATGGGGCTGGTGCCCTACTCCTTTGAGCCACAGGCACCACCCAAAACACTTTTTTTTTGGCCGGGACTGGGTTTAAACCCATCACTTCCGGCATATGGGGCTGGTACCCTACTCCTGTGAGCCACAGGCACCACCCAGCTCAACATACTTTTACCTATTGTTTAATTTCATGGAACTAAGACCCTCTGTACCATGTTAAAGTACAATTTTTTTTTTACTAGAGTGATATAAATCACCATTAGACCCAGGAAAATTTTGTTTGCTCTTGCTCAGGCTGGTTTCAAACTCTTGAGCTCAAACAATCCACTCACCTCAGCCTCCCAAAGTGCTAGGATTATAGATGTGAGCCATCATACCTGGCTAGACCCAGTTTAAGTTTTTTTGTTTGTTTGTTTGTTTTTTGAGCCAGCATCTCACTATGTTGCCCTTGGTAGAGTACTTTGGTAGAGTGCTGTAGCGTTACAGCTCACAGCAACCTCCAACCCTTGGGCTTAACTGACTGTCTTGCCTTAGCCTCCCAACTACCTGGGACTACAGGTGCCCATCACAACACCCAGCTATTTTTTGTTGCAGTTGTCATTGTTGTTTAGCTGGCCCAGGCTGTGTTCGAACCTGCCACCCTCGTTGTATGTGGCTGGCACCGTAACCACTGTGCTATGGGCGCTGAGCCTAGACCCAGTAAGATTTTAACAATAATAACATCATCTCAGCCACTTTTCCTTAACAGTTCCTGACTTTATCCTCCTGCTTTTTTCATAGCTTCAAGCACAGTTTTCATTTCATTAAAACATGGATCGGGCGGCGCCTGTAGCTCAAAGGAGTAGGGTGCTGGCCCCTTATCCCGGAAGTGACAGGTTCACACCCGGCCCTGGCCAAAAACTGCAAACAAAACAAAACAAAACATAACATGGATCATCAAGATCTGGAGGTAGTTTTAAAAAGTAAAAAGTAACAATAAGTAGAGGTAGGTGGTGAGTTTTATAAATGTCCTGGAACCTGGTGGCACAACCAGAGGCACAGTTTGTGTTGGAGAGGCACACCATACTTCCCCACAGCCTACTCAGCCTGAGGTTTCCTCAATGAAGTTCTCATGGCATAGGTCATCATTGGAAAAGGCCTCATTGTCCATTCATAAATGTAAAGGGGCTTTGCACCATCACAGTTCACATTCCAGGCTCTAGAGTCTCAAACAGCTAATACATTAAACTGAATTCTGGGCCAGGCATGGTGGCTCATGCCTATAATCCCAGCACTCTGGGAGGCCAAGGTGGGTGGATTGTCTAAGCTCAGGAGTTCAAGACCAGCCTGAGCAAGAGTGAGACCCCCATCTCTAAAAATAGCCAGGTGTTGTGGCAGGCACCTGTAGTCCCAGCTACTTGGGAGACTGAGGCATGAGGATCACTTGAGCCTAAGAGTTCGAGGTTGCTGTGAGCTATGATGCCACGAAATTCTACCAAGGGTAACAGAGTGAGATTCTGCCTCAAAACCAAAATAAAACTGAAATCTGCTTAACCAGCCATCATGCTGTACTTGAAAGTTAAGAGTTCGGGAGAGTGTGCCCAGGAGTTTCCTCTCAGTCTTCCCCCATTTCCCACCATTCCATAGTAGCCTCACATGATTGCTTAGGACAGTTGCCTTATTCATACTTGTATAACTTCTTAGGCTTAAAAGAATTTCCTGAGTGGTATGGTTTTCCTCAGAAACCTATGAATAGTATTGGAAGTTGGGACATGAGAACAGGAAAACCCACACAGATTGGCCCCTTGTCACCAGCCATGTCAGTGAGCGAGTAGGAGGAACACCAAAACTGGAGCCCTGGGTCCCTGAGGGCCATGATGGGGTGTCAATGGGAAGGCAGACTGGGGCCTAATGCTGGGTGGGGACTAAGGATGGGGAGGTAGTCTTTATCCTTTTGTTGTTGTTATTGTTGTTTTAGGAGGCCCTGACTGGCTTCGAACCCACCAGCCCTGGTGCATGTGGCCAGCGCCCTAACCACTGAGCTAAGGTGCCAAGCCGAGGTGGTCTTTACTATTCCTTCTTTGGTAACAGAAAGTTGTTAATGAGAGCACTGTCAGAATTTAGACTCAGATGTCACTTGTTAGATTGGAAATGTGAAAAGCTCCTACCACTTTGGCTGAGAGTTAAGAAATCAGCATTATATAAAGGAGACCTAGAGTTCTAGGTCTGGCTCTGCATAGCATAAGCACAGTGCTGAGGTATTACTAATGACTAGTATTAGGTAGGTAGGTAGGAACAGCTCTTCTGAGATGAAAGGCATGGGTAGGCCCCCAGACCTCCATCTTGGTGCCACCCACCTGAATTCTGTTCCAAGTGATTGGTCACACCTGGGGAGGAAGGAACATTCTACCAATATACCAATCAGGACTTAGTGTGCCAACTGCAAAAGGTTATAGAGGACACTGGCCTAACAATAGGCACAATAGTCTTGAGGGAGACCTAGAACAGCCTTAAGAATAAATATCATATGGTCCTTGTGCCCTAATAATGGGCTCTCAGAGAGACTCATGGGAGGTCTGCATGTGCAGCTCCTCCTGGAGCTCAGGAGTTTCAAGACCAGCCCATTTCTACTAAAAATAGATCCTCTTGCATCAGCCTCCCTAATAGCTGGGACTACTGGAGCTGTAGCTCCTGAGCTCAAGGGATCCTCCTGATTTGCCATCCCAGAGTGCTAGGATTACAGTGGTGAGCAACTGCACCCAGCCCACAGTAGCTCATTTTAATCTTCAAAGCCTCTTTGTCAAGTAGGTATTATTTTTTCTTTTACAAATTAAATAAACCAAAGCTCAGAAAGGTTAAATAACTTATAGTTGCACAGTCACACTGTAACAAAGCCAAGATCAGAAACCAGATCTATTTGCCTTCAGAACTCATACTTTTTTTTTTCTTTTTAAGACAGAGTCTCACTATGTTGCCCTCAGTAGAGTGCTATGGTGTCACAGCTCACAGCAACTTCCAACTCTTGGGCTTAAGTGATTCTCTTGCCTCAGCCTCCCAAGTAGCTGGGACTACAGGCACCCGCCAAAACCAGCTATTTTTTTGTTGTTGTTGCAGTGGTCATTGTTTAGCTGGCCCAGGCTGGGTTTGAACCTGCCAGCCTTTGTGTATGTAGCTGGCGCCGTAACCACTGTGCTACAGGTGCTGAACCAGAACCCATACTCCTAATCACTTCAATATACTGCTCCTCTAAAATATTAATAGTTTGGTTGGCTGGGCATGGTATTGCATGCCTGTAATCCTAGCACTCTGGGAGGCCAAGGTGGGTGGATTGCTTGAGCTCAGGAATTTGAGACCAGCCTGAGGAAGAGCGAGACCCCATCTCTACTAAAAATAGAAAAAAACAAGCCGGGCTTAATAGCACATGCCTGTAGTCCCAGCTACTCGAGAGGCTGGGGCAAGAAGTTTGAGGTTGCTGTGTGCTATGATGACACCATGGCACTTTACCCAAGGTGACAGAGTGAGACTAGGTCTCAAAAAAAAAGTTTGGTTTAGGAGTTCATCTTCCTGGGGAAGGCTTTCCAGTTGCCTTCCTTTTTTTTTTTTTTTGAGACAGGGTACTGCTTTGTTTCCCAGTCTGGGGTGTAGTGGTACAATCATAGCTCACTATAGCCTCAAATTCCTGGGTTCAAGTGATCCTCCTCCCTCAGCCTGCCTAGTAGCTGTGACTACAGGTGCACACTATCACCCTTGGCTATGTGTTTGTTTGTTTTTTTTGAGACAGGGTCTCACTCTATTGCCCAGGCTGCAGTGCCATGGCATTAACCCCAGGCGTCCTTAAACTTTTTAAACAGGGAGCCAATTCACTGTCCCTCAGACAGTTGGAGGGCCAGACTATAGTTAAAAAAAAAAAACAAACACAAAAAAAACCTGAACTCCTATGCACACTGCACATTTTGAAGTAAAAAGACAAAACGGGAATAAATACAATCACACCGCCTCATGTGGCCTGCGGGCCACAGTTTGAGGACTTAGGGTTTTCCCTCCACTTCCACACCCACCCCGAGACTTCCATACGATGGCTAACAGTGAGCAGACCCGCCTCTACTCACACACACCACCAGCCCTGCCCTGTCCACTGCCAAGTCCTCTGCGCTGTCTCCTGGGCTAATTAGTACCTTGGCAGTGCCCCACAGTTGCCCATGAAAAGAGATCGTTTTTTAAGGGCTGGGTGCAATGGCTTACAGCTGTAATTCTAGCACTCTGGGAGGCCGAGGTGGGTGGATTGCCTGAGCTTACGGGTTTAAGACCAGCCTGAGGCAGAGTGAGACCTTGTCTCGAAAAAAATAGCTGGGCATTATGGCGGCCGCCTGTAGTCCTAGCTACTTGGGTGGCTGAGGCAAGAGAATCACTTGAGCCCAGGAGTTTGAGGTTGCTGTGAGCTATGACGCCACAGTACTCTACCAAGGGCTACAAAGTCAAAAAAAAAAAAAAAAAAAGAAACCCCGTTTTTCTCTCTTCCCATTTGATGCTGCTTCTGATTGGGTGTCGTGAAGCCTGCGGCCCCCTCACTGGCTCCCCTAACTGACAAGAGGTGGAGGTGGTTTTAAATGGGATGCTGTCCTTCTTTAGCTGCCACCACTGTGGACAATCAAGTTCACTAGTCACCCAAAGTCCAGACACTTCAGGCTGCAGGTCACTTTGAGGCCACACTATGCTGCAAACCAATGCCCTCTACCCTGCACTTGAGCGATGCTCTCTGACCCATGGCAAATTTAATTCAGTATATCTGTGGTCCCATTTAAAGTTGACTTCTTGGTTTTATTTTTTATTTATTTATTTTTTATTTTGAGACAGAGTCTCACTATGTTGCACTCTGTAGAGTGCTATGGTGTCCCTCAAACTCTTGGGCTTAAGCGATTCTCTTGCCCCAGCCCCCCGAGTAGCAGGAACTGCAGGCCATGCCACAAGGCCTGGATATTTTTTTGCTGTTGTTGTCATTGTTTAGCAGGCATGGGCTGGGTTTGAACCTATCAGCCCTGGTGTATGTGGCCGGCACCCTAACCACTGACCTATGGGCACCAAGTCTATTTTGTTCTTGATATATGTATATTCCTCGTGTTTTTGTCCATACCTGTGTTCTTGGTTTTTGATTAGCTTCAGGAGGCAAAGATCCCTGTCCGTTTGACGTAACAGGTTTGGGGCAGGAGGGCGAGGCAGAAATGACTGGGATGGTACCCACAGAAAGAAGAAGAGTTCTAAATTATAATGACAAGCCGGGGCTAAGCCAGCCAGTAGAAGACCCAGAAGATTTAACTTGAATTCATGTTGATAAGGTAGCATTTATAACTTTGTCTTTTTGGGTGTTTCCAAGTCTATGTTTAAAAAGTTTCTTCCCAGCTTGCTGGACGGTGGGGGGGGGGGGGGGCATTTATTGCCCTGCTCTAGAAAGAATCTCAGTGATGATGTCATTTGGACAGTGGAATCAGGAAATCAAATGATAAGTGGCAAGTTGGTGAATCTAGGCACAGGGCAACGGAGCTTGGAGAGAAGATACAAAGTCAGGTGAGCGTGTTCTAGAGCAGAAACCAGAAACCCTCACAATTTAGAGGACAGGACTTTCTTGGGGTGGGGAGGGGAGGGGCTTTTAGGGCTTGATGTTCTCCCTTAAGAAAGTTTGAGCTGCTGAGGGATGCAATCATGGAAGCTGCCTGCCTAGCAATGGCTATTCTTTTTTTTTTTTTGAGACTGAGTCTCACTTTATCGCCCTCGGTAGAGTGCCATGGCATCACAACTCACAGCAACCTCCAACTCCTGGGCTTAGGCGATTCTCTTGCCTCAGATTCCCAAGTAACTGACTACAGGCACCCACCACAATACTCGGCTATATTTTTGTTGCAGTTTGGCTGGGGTCGGATTCGAACCCGCTACCCTCGGTATATGGGGCCGGCGCCCTACCCACTGAGCTACAGGTGCCGCCTGGTAATGGCTATTCTGAACTCTGCACGATTACATCAGGGAATTAAAAAACATAATATCCATGCAGGCGAGTTCAGTGTGTGAAACAGGCCACATGGGAGTGCAGACACACATGTGTGAGTTATGAGGACAATGGTACATTGGGGGAACCCATGTTTTCAATGTCCAATGTGCTGGCCTGGGGTAGACACTAAAAAAATTTTTTGTTGAGTGAATAAAGGAGTAGCCTCTGCTTGGCTCCAGCCTCCTACTTCCATTTGGTTATGGGCCCTTTTTTGCCAGTTTGCCCTTCTTTTCAAGAGAAACCAGAAATTGGGAATTTTATGTGAAATTTCCCAAGTTTTAAATGTCATCTCAAATATATCCAAAGCACTGACAGCTCTGAGGAGATCACTGCTCCTAATTTTTTTTTTTTTTTTTTTTTTTAGAGACAGAGTCTCACTTTACCGCCCTCGGTGAAGTGCCGTGACGTCACAGGACTCACAGAAACCTTCAGCTCTTGGGCTTCCGCGATTCTCCTGCCTCAACCTCCCGAGCAGCTGGGACTACAGGCGCCCGCCACAACGCCCGGCTATTTTTTGGTTGCAGTTTGGCCGGGGCTGGGTTTGAA
>CAUYPK010069165.1:0-11890 GCA_963574355.1 Loris lydekkerianus
AATGAAAATACATCCTGCATATCAGATATTTACATTACGATTCATAACAGTAGCAAAATTACAGTTATGAAGTAGCAATGAAAATAATTTTATGGTTGGGGGTAACCACAACATGAGGAAGTGTATTAAAGGGTCACAGCCTTAGGAGGCATTAGGCTGGCCCTGGTCCCAGAAGGAGCCAAAAAGTGAATTCAGAGGCAGAGCTCAGAAGAACCAAGTCCAGACATCAGAACTGAAGGCATCAGAGTGTAGAATGAGTTGTAGATCCACCATGTTGCACAGAGTTGGAACACCGGGGTTGATGTCCTCGTGGTAAGTCCTATGAGGGTGTTAAGTACGGTTGTATAAGGTAGAGTAACGGTCCTAGGTTCTGGTTGGGGCTAAGCTTACAAGCGGGGCAGGGAAAGAGAATGAAGACTGATTCTTCACAGAGCACAGGTGAGCTGAGCAGCCTTACCTCTCACCAGACTCAGGTTTCACCCCCACGCCTCGCGTGCAATACAACAAGGACAAAAAAGTGGCTAAGGCTGTGATCAGAATCGTGCCAGCAGTCAGGAGGCCAACTGTGTGGCACAAGACTCCAAATCCCTCATGTTGAGGGTTGGCTCGTCCTTCTGTGTGAATTTCTCTCTGTTTCTTAACCACCCCCTCCTCCAATTCTTACCTTCCTTGTCTATATTCACAGCAATAACTGGCATTTGCTGAGAATTTCCAGTATGCCAGCCCCTTTCCTAGGACTTTCCCATGTATTTATTTGTGTGTGATTATACAACCAGTTGATGGAATAAGATACAATTTCTATCCCCATTTTACAGATGAGAAAACTAAGGCTTGAAGAGATTAAATAACTTGCCCAGGTTCACACGGCTGGCAAGTGCTAAAGCTGTGATTCTAATCTACAAAGTGTGTCTCCAGAGCACCAGTCATGGCACCATTTCCTCTCTGACAATCGCTATGGTGTCACCTTCTACACTCCTAAAGATTGGGAGGAAGCTGTAGGTCCTATCTTGCCACTCAGATGAGGACTTGAACAGTGCCCTGAGGACATGTGTCTGACCAGCTGTACTAAGGGAGACAGGAAGAGCTCAGTGAATACAATCTAGTCACATCTGATTTTGCTATGACAGTGTGGATGGACGAGATCCCAGACTATTAAAGGGCAGAGAGGCCAAACTCCAGCAGATGCAGGCAATTCTGTTCATTTACCATGAGTCCAGAAAGATCACAACTTCTCCTAGAACCCTGATTTGGAAAAAAATTAAATTTTCTTTTTTAAAAACCTTGCCTTGGAAACAGAGAGATAAAATTAATAAGAAGGTGGATCTTTCAAGAGTTCCTAGGTATTAAAAAAAAAAAAAAAAAAAAAGACAGCAGTGGCAAGACCTGCTGGAGGGTTGTCTTCCATGGCTGAAGTGTCTACAACTGACCAACAAGGTAAATCAAATCTCCTGCCAATACATTCTTTTGCTGTCCAGATAAAACGGCAGACTAAGCTGGTGAACTTTCACCCTTCACCCGCGCTCTTCAAGCCAAAGTACAGATTAAAAAAAATCAATAACCCCAATCGATGAGAAAATATTTTTAGTCTCTAACTGAACGATATGTTTTGACAAGGCCAAAGAGGAGCACAAAAGAATGGCAAAAGATAAAAGACAGAAAATTAGGAATTTGCTTTATTGGGTGAGGTGGAATCACCAATCACTTTCTTTTTCCCTCGCTGACATTCGTCTAAATTATCTCACAGCAAGGAAATAAAGTGTAAGGAGATGAATTTATAAAACGGCATGATTCACCGCCAAGCACCTTAAAACCTATTATTGCTACCATTTTCCGTTGCCATTTCCAAGAAAGCAATCTGGAGAAATGCCCGTGTTCAGAACAGCGTCAGAGCAAAGAGCATTTCTCCAAAGCGGATAGAGCAGACAAGGGAACTGCAAAGGCCCCCTCCCCCGCCCAAGCCGGAGATGCATCCAATGCCAGACACATCAGAAAGTGTTTAAAATCCCCAATTTGGTTCCATTTTCTCTCAAAATAACCATTGTTTTTCATAACCCAATACCCTCGAGGTCCTTTCATAACTGAGCAAATTAAACACATAATATTACCTTGTCTTCTGGCCCCTTAAGCAGTAATTTATTTTTGTACATAGACCCAAGCCTGCTATATTTCCAAAAATTATTTCACTTTTTTTCTATATTGAATAAAAGTGATACAGAAACATGGAACACTGATTAAAATAAGCAAAAATTATCCAGCAATTTTGTTTGCTTTTTTTAATACAAGATAATCCTGAATGTAGAGAACAGTCTTACCAATCAATTAACATTTTCAATTATTTAGCAATAACAATTGGTAAATAGATAGATTGATGGGATTCAAAGATCTATACAAATCCAACAGACTGATAGTTGGAATAAAAGCAACCTATTTTACTTATGAATGCATCTTCTTCTCTTTTTTTTTCCCATAATATCAATGCCTCTCCTGTTATTTGATAACCCTTTGGAGTGAATTTAATGACTGTCATTTTATTACAATTCTTTATTTTTTTTCCTACCAGAAGTTTAAATGCACATTATATATATGTGTATTTAATATATATATGAATATATATATTCATTCCCAGACTGATGACTATACCTATGTGATGCCAGCCAATTTAACCACAAAACATCAGTCAATTCAGTAAAAAAGATTGCCAGTTTGGCATGATATGTTTTTTAGCAGTCAAAGAATTCATTCAATAGCTATTTAATTGGCCAATATTTTACACTGTTAGTGAGTTACTTTGTTGTAAAGATCAACATAAATTCTCTAATGGCAGTCATTCTGGCTGGGTGAAGAAATCTGGACAGTCTATTTCCTTGGGATTCTTCCATAAAATCCCATGACTAGTCTTGTACACTTGGCTTCTATTTACCCACATGGTAGAAACCTTCACAGACTATTGCTACCCTTGCTGACTCTCTGTATACTTTGACCTACTCATAGTTTTGTATTAGGAACAATGTACTTCTATGTCTCTGTTAGTAAAAATCATGGAACACTTGCTTCTCTTTCCTGAGCATTTACTATGTGCCAAGCTCTCTGTGCTTAGCATTTTTACCAATATGACTTTGTTTATCCTCAGAACAAATTTCCAACAAAAGTGTATTATCCCCAAATAACAGAAGAAAAAGAAACAGCGGTAGGGAGATAAAATAATTGCCTGAGGCCCCAACAGTTAAGTGGTAAAGCCAGCGTGCAAACTCAACTCTTTCTGATCGCGATGTCTACATCACTCCCTCACTCATTCAGTGGATGGTACCACCACCCAGGTAGAAAGGAGCTGATCAGATTCACCATCTCTAGTAGTTGGAATAACCAGAAAATTACACTTGATGGAGTCTTTAGTTCACAAACCTTTCTGCCATATTCAAATGAGCATGAAAGTCATTTTTAATTTGCAAAGTCATTAGTTATGATATATTTATTAAGCATCTTTAATTCTTGGATATTTATGTGGATACAGTTCATGAATAAATTCCCAATAGGTCCCCTCATTAAGGAATACTTGCACTTGCACAGTGAAGGATCAATGCATTATAAGCACATCATAAGTACATTATAAGTAAGTACATTCTGTATGTATTTCATAAGCAGCTGGAATGCCAAAACCAAGAGTGTAATATATGTCACCCGGGAAGACTCATTTCCTTAGAATTTTCTGTGCTCATTTTTCAATATTGAATTGCCATATTTCACACATTTCCCTAAATGACTGTCAAAAAAATGCCATGCTTTGCTTTACCCATTTGCCCGCTTCTCTTTTCAAATTGCACAGAGGACTTTGGACATGGGCTCCCTCTTTTTCAAATTCCCTGGTAATACTTACCATGATGGCTGATTATTAAAGCACTAGGGATTGAATCCGTGGGTAATTATGATGTTCAGAGTTCTCACCATGCCCAAGAAGTATAATGGCTCCTTGAATTAACTAACGAAAACATGTCAAGTTACTGCCAAAAGACCCATCACAAAAATCCAGTATGTGCAGTTGGGAGGTTACCAACAGCGTGAAAAACCAGAATGGCCCTTTATAACTGACTAGACACTCTGTGATTCCATCATTTACGAGTAGAATGGGGTGTATATGTGAATCCTGGACTGTTTTAACAGTGGGGAGACACTGGCCACGACAATGCTCAAAGCATTCTATTTCCAACGGAGGCTGATCTTTTCTTAGCAAAATTGATTTAGCTGGCTAAATCTAGTTTTGCGGCTCCAGTTAAGTGCTAAATTCCTGAGAGATAGAGACTGATACAAGAAGTTGATGCTCCAAGTCTAGCCTTTAGTCTGTTTTCCTTAAATCTTCTAATGCTTCTCACCGGACTGGAATAAAATCCAGATTTCTTTTCATGGCCTGAGGGCCTTGGTAGCTGTGTGGCCACTGCCTATAATGCAGTATGCACAGACCAGCATCTAGGCATCTCTCAGGCCTCAGTTCAAACATCATTTTTCAGGGAGACCCCTCTCTCCACCGCCCCTCACTCACTCTTTATCCTTTTGTTTCTCTCCACCATTATCAGAAGTTGTCCTGCTAGACTCCAGAGTTACGTCTATATCTCTACTACCTGAACCACAGCCTGACAAAGGAGGGGGTAGATCCATATTTGTTGAGTAAATATATTTCCAAGGCAATGATTGTCAACTTGGACTAAAGCCAATGCTGTAGTAAGGCAATTTGGCATTTGAGATCTATCATTGTCATTCCTCAAGCTGTCATAGTTTTGTCTTCAAAAATTTGATTACAAAATTCTTTATTCCAGACCTTTTTAAGCCACAGGTATATGGGCATGGTCTTAGCAGGACAGAGTCTCCCCTGGGGAGGCTGCTGTGTGCCTCCTCTGTGCTGCAGATGTATTCCCTCTGCCTGGAATGCTGCCCGCCCCTCCACCTGCTACCTTCTCAGCATTCAGACTTGTCTATAGCATTCCCTTCTACACAAGGCATGTGTGAGTGTGTCCTAGCCTCTGTGTACCTCTGCAACTTCATCTCCTGCCTCATCTCACGTATTTTATTCTCTAGCATCACTGAGATTTTCACCAGACTTTGTCCCATGTCTGTGGCCCATGTATGCACTTCTATCAGAAATTGACTACTCTTCTGTACCCTCCTATGGAATGTCCATTCATTCTTCAAAACATTCTCCAGTGTAACTGCCTTTGTGAAACCTGCTATGAATCACCTCCAACACAGAAAGAATTAATCACTCTTTCCTCTGTACGACATTTCTACCTTGAACACAGCCATTTTTGTCCTTTTTATACTCTTAAAATTGCTTATTTTTAAATATAGACCTCTGTCTTTCCCACTAGATCAAGTGCCTCTCAGCCCAGGAGATTTTGCATCTTGGGGCATATTTGGCAATATTTGGAGACATTTCTGTTTGTTAAAACTGGGGGTAGGAGGCATAGACCTGCTAGTATCTAGTGAGTAAAGACCCAGGATAATGCTAAACATTCTACAACGTGCAGGGTAGTATCCACAACAAAAAATTATCCAACCTAAAATGACATTAGTGCTAACGCTGAGAAACCCTGTGCCAGACGGTCAGCCTTGAAAGCAGATTTTTTGTCTTCTTTGGTCAGCCTCCCAGTTCTCATCAGGCCCTGAGAACAGAGGCCCTGAGAACATTCAGGAAATGCACTGCACTGCTATCTTAAGCTCTGGTGTGCAGACGACTTCCCAACTCCCAGCTTCAAGCAGAGCTGCATCCTGCCCTACTATATTCCCCCTTTTAGCCTGAGAAGGGTGTGTTCCTGGGAGGGCCTTGGTCCCAGCAGAGAGCCTGAAAGCTAACTTTCCAATACCCATCTGGGAGAAGCTCCTTCCAGAGGAAAAGTCCACTGACTAGAAGTCCATATGGGTGTCACTGTTAAGTTACTGAGTTATTATGTTGACTGTGCTTACCCTATCTGTTAATGGCTCCATATTCAGGGCAGCATGCTTGCCTCGGGGACTTTTGCGAAATCCCCAAATCCAGAAAAACAGTGGCTCTTCCCTTCTATGGCAAAATCCTGAACTCATCAAAATGATAATGCGCTGAGCGTTTCAGGGTGACCAAAAAGAGGGAGAGATTTCCCTCCAAGAGTGATGCTGAAAGAAGAAAACAGAGGCCCATGCCCTGTTGGGGAGCATCCCAAAAAGGTAGCAGGATCTCCATGGTCTTGAAGGCACATTTAAGGAGGTAAAACCACAAAGATGGATACCTTAAATATGGCACTGAATTAGTGTGTCATCTAACACCATGGCTTGCCCACTGAGAGGCTCAGTGGCAACAAGGGTGGGCTAGATGTAAGAGACCTTGGGTCACTCTGAGAAGAGGCTCAGGTCATAATTAAGGCTGAATTTCCCAAAAATTCAAATGGAGGTTCTGAGTCTGATTTCATCTAAGTTAAGGAAAATTAAGAAGTGAACATTTTCTTTCATGCCTGTAATTATGAACTGAGGCTCCTACCTACTACAAAGGCATTCACTGACCAGTGTGGTCTGAGCTGGGAATATCTTCAGCCTTCCTTTTCATCATTTCCAGGGAGAAACTGGCTGGAATAGAGTTCTTCAGCGTATTTCATTTTTATAGAAAAGGAGAGTTTATAGATGCACACAGGGTGCCACAAGCCTAGCATTCAGAAAACCTGGGTTTGAATCCTGTAGCTCCGTGGCCTTGGGCAACTCAGTAAATCTCTCTGAGCCCAAATCAATAAGATGCAAATAACATTACCCCACAGGGCTATGCGGAAGATAAAAAAAGTCATGTATGGAAAGGCTATGTGAACTAAAAGTCCTAACATTAACACTTACCAACCATGAAGAAGGAAAAAGAGCAAAAAAATTAAAAAAAAAAAAAAAAAAAAAAAAAAACAGCTTCCTTTTTATTTTCTAGCTCTGGCTATAAAACTAGTTCAGCGTGGCCGGTCATGATGGCTCATGATTCCTAGCACACTGGGAGGAAGAGGGAGGCAGACAGATTGCTTGAACTCAGGAGTTGGAGACCAGCTTGAGCAAGAGCAAGATCCTGTCTACTAAAAATAAAAAAACTAGCCAGGCACTGTGGCAGGCACCTGTAAGTCCCAGCTAATTAGGAAGCTGAGACAAGAGGATCACTTGAGCCTTAGAGTTTGATGTTGCTGTGAGCTATGACACCATGGTACTCTATCCAGGGCAACAGAGTGAGACTCTGTTTCACAAGAAAAAAAAAAAAAAAAAAAACTACTTCAGAGTGAGCCATCAAATTGTCTGTTTAGCAGTGTGAGACTAGGAGCACCTTCTCCTCATCTCTGTTGATCTTAAATAGCTGGGTCGAACCAGCTCCAAACCGCACTTTCCATGCTCTCACCTTTGTTAGGTCTTTACAGGTCTTGTCTTTTGTGATGTAGACCAGGTGAGTTGCAGTAGGTTAACATTGCTGAAGCGTGTTTCTTGATCATCTATTATCCAGCACAGGTCCATGTGAGAGGAGACAGCACAGATGGGTGATGTGCTCTGTGCATTCACTCAGGGCCCTGGGATGCTGAGAACTCTGCTGTCCAACGTGTGGCTTCCCAGCCTACTTGATTCTTAAGCATCTCAACCTAGAAGGGACATATCTGTCATGTCTACTTACATCCCATAGATGACAACTAGTAACATGGTCCCACCTAGATGCAGGTGAAAGGAGCTGAGATGCGTGGTCTTTAATTTGCCTGCCATTCTCCAGGAATGATCACATATTATGAAAGGAGAGCAGGGGAGCAAGAAGTTTGGATGGCTAGCTAACCATCTCTGCCACACACTGTAACATATGATCTACTAACCTGACTCTTTAGATTCTTCTTCACAGTCTTTAAACATACCATTTCCCCCAATTCTTTTTCCTCCTTCTGTGTCTTTGATTTTACTGTGTGGAATGCCATTCCCCATAAATCTTTCAAGCCTAGCTAAATTCTCACCTCCTTTATGAAGTTTCCTCAATTTATTGTGTAGGAAATAATCTCTGCCCCCAAAGCTTGTGTGCCTTTGTACCTTCCCTTATGATATTAGTGGTCCACTTGGCATTTCATTTCCATTTATTCAACCATTACAAGATTGCAAGCTCTTGGAGAGGGGAGCTCAGGCCTCATTCACCAGTGTGCCAGTATCATGCCTGGAATGTGGTGGGTGTTCAATGCATGATGGCTAATGTGACTTTTCAGGGCATTATGCCACATTTCCATTTCACTTGCTTGAGGGAAGATCTCTGCTTGTGAAGAAGTGAGAGGAACCATTGTCCCTTCACTATTTAAAAAGGAAAAAAGGTGAAGAAAGGAGGGAGGAAAGAGCCCTATAAATTCTGTCTCAGCTCTTTCTACTGTCCCACTCAAAGCAGTATGTGCTTTCTGCCGTGCTATTCAATGCTGCCTTTCATGAAGCATAACAGAACATTTTGAGTGGCTGAGATTCTATTTACTCTCCCACAGATGCCTAGGTGGCTAGCGCACAACTTCAAAACCACCAACCAATCAGAACCAGGGACAGCAACCATCCCAGGAAGAGTTGGATGAGCCATTCTCCAGAGCCCAGAGCCCAGCATGTTTGCCAAGAAAATAAAATTTGTTTTATTTGTTCATAAAAGTCATTTATGAAACCCTGGTTGGCCATATATTTAGCATTTACAGAAATGCTCTAAATCAATTAAAAAAATGATAAGTAAATTTTGGTACATTCCCATAATACAATACTCTGCTATCATTAAAGAGATGATGTATTTACACCTCAAGTAAGTAGAAAAATAACAAATAACCAAAAATTAGCATAAGGAAGGAAATAATAAATATTAGAGCAGAAATAAATGAAATAATAGATTAGAAAAACAATATAAAAATTAACAAAACTAAGAGTTGGGTTTTTGAAGAGACCAAAAAGAGTGACAAATTCTTAGCTAAACCACCTGGGAAAAAATGAGAGAAACTTCAAATAACAAAAATTGGAAATGAAATAAGAAACTATACAAGTGATGCTACAAGTATATAAAGTCTCATAACAGATTACCATGAAAAATTATACACCAACAAATTGGGTAGCCTACAAGAAATAGATACATTATTAAAAAATCTGAACAGACCTATAGCTAGTAAAGATATTGATTTTAAAACCTCTTAACAAAGAAAAGCCCACACCAGCTGGCTTCACTAGAAAATTCTGAAAAACACTTAAACAAGAATTAACATCATACACAAAATTTAACTTAAAGTGGATTAAAGATCTGAACATCTGAAGCTATGAAACTCCAAGAAGAAAATATAGGGGAAAATCTTCATAAAATAGGTCTTGGCAATGATGTTTGGGATTTGACAGCAAAAGTTCAACCAACAAAAGCAAGAATAGACAGATAGACTACATCAAACTTAAAAACTTCTGTGCACAAAGGAAACAATATTCATTTATCATCTGCTTTTCTAACACCATTTATTTAACAAAATATTCTTTCTTCATTGTGTAATCTTGGTATCTTTGTCAAAGATGATTTGATCATTACATGTGAGGGTTTATTTCTTTGTCTTTGTTAAGTACAAAACTATTCTAATTATTATAGCTCTGTAATAATGTTCTAAAATTAGGGAATGTGAGGTCTTCAGCTTTGTTTTTCTTAAGAGTTTTGGCTATTCAGAGTGTTTTGAAATTCCATTTATTTTTAGGATTTTTTTTCTATTTCTGCAAAAACAAATTATTGAGGTTTTGATAGGGCTTGCACTGACTCTGTAGATAACTCTGGGTAGTATGGACATTTATTAGTATCTAGTCTCCCAATCAGTGAACATAGGGAGAAAACATGATCCAGCAATCTCCCAGCTTGGGATATATCCCAAAAGAAGAAAATCAAAGAGATATCTGCACTCCTGTGTTTATTGCAGCACTATTCACAATACCAAGACATGGAATCAACCTAAATGTCCATCAACAGATTGAATTTTAAAGAAAATGGAACATTGTCCGGTAATTAAAAAGTACAAAATCCTGTCATTTGCAGCAACACTGATATAACTAGAGGACATTGCATTAGTTGAATGGAGCCAGACACAGAAAGACAAATATCACATATTCCCAAGCAATGCAGAAGCTAAAAATAAAATAAAATAAAAAATAAATGATCTCATGGGTGAATAGAATGATGATTACCAGAGGCTGGGAAGAGTAATGGGAAGAGAGGGATGAGGAGATATTGGCTAATGGGTGTAAAATGCAGTTAAATAGAAGAAATATGTTTTATTGTGTGATAGCACAAAAGGACAACCATGGTTAAAAATAAATCATTGTATATTTCAAAAGAGCTATGAGAGAAAATTTGAAATTTTTCCAACACAAAGAAATAATAAATATTTGAGGTGACATATGTCCTAATTACTTTGATTTTATCATTACACATCACATGCTGGTATCAAAATATCACATGCATATCACATACACCCCATAAATATGTACAACTATCATACATCAATTAAAAAGTTTTAAATGAACAATTAATGGCAAAGACTTTTGTTTGAGTCAGTGTCATTTTGTTGCTCTTGGTAGAATGCCATGGTGTCATACCTCATAGCAACCTCAGACTTTTAAGTTCAAGCAATCCTCTTGCCTCAGCCTCCCAAGTCCTCAACAGACTACAGGCACCTGCCTCAGGGCCTGGCTAGTTTTTCTTTTTTTGGTAGGGATGGGGTCTCACTCTTGTTTGAGGTGGTCCTGAACTCCTCAACTCAGGTAATCCATCCACCTGGGCCTCTAGAGTGTTAGGATTACAGACGTGAGCCACTGCACCCAATCTAATGGCAAAGACTTAAGCAGACATTTCTTCAAATAAGAGAAATGAATGGCCAAGAAACATATGAGAAGATGTTCAAAAGCACTATTCATCAGAAAAAAATGCGAGTCAAAATCACAGTGAGATATCAATTTAAGTCTGTTAGAAAGGCCATTATCAAAAAAACAGAAAATAAGTGATGAGATTCAGACACAAGAAGTGAAGGTTCCAAGAAACTGAAAACTGTCTACATGTTTTGAGGAGTGTAAAATGGTTTAACAGCCATGGGAAACTATATATAGGGCCCTCAAAAAATTGATAATACCTATTCGCTGTAAGTAGCTGTAAACTTTAAAATAAGTTTTAAACCAACCAAAATAAGGAAGGATAAGAATGGATACTTCATATTTATTCAAGGTAATACTCAATATGATGAGATTGCAATTATTAATATTTATGCACCCAACAGAATGCACCTCAATTTATAGGAGAAATTCTAACAGACATGAGCAACTTGATTTCCTCCACTTCCATAGTAGTTGGGGATTTTAACACCCCTTTAGCAGTGCTGAATAGATCCTCCAAAATGAAGCTAAGCAAAGAAATTTTAGATTTAAACTGAACCATTCAACATCTGGACGTAACAAACATCTACAGAACATTTCATCCCAACAAAACTGAATACGCATTTTTTCATCAGCCCGGAGAACATACTCCAAAATCGACCACATCCCAGGCCAAAATTCTAACCTCAGCAAATTTTTAAAAAATAGAAATTATTCCATGCATCATCTCAGACCATCATGGAAAAAAGGTTGAACTCAATAACAACAGGAACCTGCATACCCATACAAAAACATGGAAGCTAAACAACCTTATGCTGAAGGATAGATGGGTTATAAATGAGATTAAGAAGGAAATCACCAAATTTTTGGAACAAAACCACAATGAAGACATGAATTATCAGAACCTCTGGGATACTGCAAAGGCAATCCTAAGAGGGAAATTTATAGCACTCCAAGCCTTCCTCAAGAAAGCGGAAAGAGATGAAGTTAATAACTTAATGGGACATCTCAAGCAACTGGAGAAGGAAGAACA
>CAUYPK010069166.1:0-16497 GCA_963574355.1 Loris lydekkerianus
TTGATTGCACTAATGTACACAGCTATGATTTAACAACAACAACAAAAAAATAAATAAATAAAAAAGATGGAGACTTTACCTCTTTCATGTTTACATGGATGGAGCTAGAATATATTCTTCTTAGTAAAGTATCTCAAGAATTGAAGAAAAAGTATCCAATGTACTCAGCCCTACTATGAAACTAATTTATGGCTTTCACATGAAGGCTATAACCCAGTTATAACCTAAGAATAGGGATAAGGGGGAAAGCGAGGAGAAGGAGGGTGATTGGTGGGATTACACCTGCGATGCATCTTACAAGGGTATATGTGAAACTTAGTAAATGTAGAATGTAATTGTCTTAACACAATAACTAAGAAAATGCCAGGAAGGCTTTGTTAACCAGTGTGATGAAAATGTGTCAAATAGTCTATAAACCAGTGTATGGTGCCCCATGATCACATTAATGTACACAGCTATGATTTAACAAAAAATAATAATAATACATAAAATATGGTAGATGTAACAGTGTATGAACAGGTAATAAAAGACATCCCAAAAGGTTTCTTCTTCGCTCTTTCTTTTGGGCCATTCACAAAGGGGATGTCAGCTGCCATGTCATGAAGAAATATGGCAAGGAATGGACATTCCTTCCCCAACCTAGCACCGCTCTACCAGCTGTGTGAAAGAGCTGTTTCACCAGACTCTCCAGCCCCTGTTAAGCCTTCAGATGAGCATGACCCCAGCTGACATAGGAAGGCAAGCTCAGAAGAGACACTGAGCCAAAACCACCCCGATAACCTGCCCCCAGGCTGCTGAACCACAGCAACTGTGTGATGTCACACGTTTGTCTCAGCCACTGAGACTGCCACCACCCGCCCTGTGGCAGGGGACCACGACCACACCCTCCCCTTTCTCTACCCCCTGACTCTCACCCCAAAGGAGGAGCTCCTTAGAGGCCAGTCTTAATCAGCATTTCCCTATCCTGTCCCCAGGGTTCACATGCACAGGCCCCCCACAGATATTTATTCAAGAAATATCTCCAACCCCAGACTTGCCTTGGCTCGCCCACAATTAGAAAAGTGTACAAAAACCCAAGCTGAACCTCGAATGCTCCAGAGCTTATGACAAGCGCATGGTGGTTTGTGACCTGCCTCCTGATTCTGAGGAGTTCATTACGAACACCAGCTCTGGATGTCAAGCACGAAGTCGGCTTACACCTTTACTGCCTGTGCTGACATGATGCTAAGTCTTGGCTTCGACACCTCTGCCCCCAGGTCCCCCTCTGCATCATCACCCCGTACACATTTGGAGTGGTGACAATTCTGTTTTATAACAGATCAATGACCTTTTGGACTTTTCATTTTTCAGCTTGATTATTTGCTCTCTTACCTACTTTCCTCCTGAGGTTGCCTTCCTGCCTCCTCCCATAGACCCATGTGGGTGCTTAATATAACTCCAGGGAGACAAAACCCTCTGAGACAAAGTCATCACAGCAAATACAATTACTCTTCCGGAAAGGTTTTATGAGTACATTTATCCAGCTAAAAACAAAGCAGCAAACATTCTTTTGGAATCTGCTTATCATGCCCAAAGAGCAGTGTTGGAAGCAAAGTGCACTGTCTGCCGTAAGCGCTGTGTCATATCCCAGCGTGTTCCCAGACGGCTGGTCCTGTCTCAGTCTCTCCCCTTGTCTAACAAGGCAGAATAGGACTGTGGGACTCTTACAAGGTCAATAACAGCATTGGTTACCAACAGGTGGCCAAATGCATGATGACCCCTCTTCTGCCCTGCCCTGCGCCCACCTGCAGGGAGCTGCCAGGGCTCGAGGGCAGTAATCTTCACACCAAGAGTTTTATGAAACCATGGTGTCCCCTGACCAATATACCTCCTCCTTCATATTACAGAATCCAGAAATTAAGGGTTACAGATCCCCCCACAAGGCCAGGTAACCTCCGCACTTGCAGGATGTATGGGTCCCAGCTTGGTGCCTGCCACCTGGCAGGGTGATGAGGGAAGGCCTGCCCTCCTCACTAATGCAGGCCAGACTCCCTCTGCTGCAGAGCAGCGGGCCCCTCTCCACCCTCCTGAAAAGATAAACACACAACTAGATTTTAAAAACCAGGTTGGCATCCACACCTCACTGCCTTACTGACTGCTGTCCAACACTTACTATTTCTGTAGCAACTAATCTCAGCAGATAAGGAGCATGAATTTTAATTTTTACTTTTAAGTTATATTTACACATACATTAAGAATATTACAAGATTCTGTACAAATATCCAGAGATGATTCCTAAAGAACATCTGGACAAAGAACTCTTGCAAAATAATATACAAAAGGGCAATAAGCACACAGAGAAATGCTCAGCGCCTTTAGTTATCAGGGAAATACAAGTCCAAACCACAATGGATACCACTCCAGGGGAGCGTGAGTGTTCTAGAAAGGAAAGCTGGAATACCTGGGGGTGTGGAAAAACTAGAGTCCTCAGGCGCTGGTGGGAAGAAGCGAAAAGGTGCAACCACTTTGGAAAACGGGCAGTTCCTGAAGAAGTTACACACAGACCATAAGATCCATTTGAATCCACTCCTAGGTGTGCAACCAAGAGAACTGAAAACGGAGTACACAAACACTTCGCATGAACATTCACAATAGCCCCAGAGGTGAAGCAAGCGGAATGCGTGTCAGCTGATGAAAGGACAAACTGTGGTACATCTGTGCCACAAAAGAAGAGGAAGCACCAATCCACCCATCCACATGGAAGACCTGAGGGACAGCACTATACCAAATGAAGGAAACCAGGCATAGGCCACACGACTGCATGTACATAACACTTCCAGGACAGGCAGATCCGTAGAGAGGGCAAGTACATTAACACGTATGTTAGCAATGTGCACGGGGAGAAAGAAGAGCCATTACCAACAGATGCAGAGCTCCTTTCTGGACTGATGTGAAGGTTCTAGAATCAGTGGGAGTAGTTGGACAAATATGTGACTATACCAAAAACCGCTCAACTGTAACATTTTCTTTTTTAAAAATGAGATAGGGTCTCATTATATTGTGCAAGCTGGCCTTAAACTCTTACGCTCAAGTGATCCTCCCACCTCAGCTTCCCAAGTAGCTGGATTACAGGTATACCCTGCAATGCCCAGCCTCCACTGTACGTTTTAAATGGGGCAATTGTATGGTATATGAATTATACGTCAATTGAAAACAAAGAAAGAACATATGGAAGACAAGTGGGCTTTTAGCATCTATAGCATTTACAATGGGGCAATGAACTTAACATTATTTTCTAGAATTTGCAAAATGCTGCTGTGGGTTTTTACTAAGCTTTTAAAACTTGGATCTACCAAGATAAATGCAGCAGTTAGCTTACTGCCAAATGTTTCTACATAAAGTTAAATGTGTGGCTTTGCCATCTCAGAATCTCTGAGGTGAGGTAGACGCATGTTAATTGGAACACAATGTCAACAGTTTTCTGCTCTAGGCTACAATCTCACATATCTAAGGAGGCCATTTTAATTGCTATCAAGAGAGAGAAGTGCCAGGATGCTCAGAGCAGCCTTGCAGCACAGGACTGGCAGAGGTGTTCTGAGGGAAGGAAAAAGTGTCCGTGGTTCCAGATGTGCCTGAGAGCCTGTGACCTTCCAGAGTGGAGGACACAACTCTAACCAGAGGGACAAGAAGACAGGACAAGGTCTTGATCCTAAGAACTGCTTTTAATATTTAATCCTTCTGAAATCATGATGAATTTTACAAATGGCATAGATTAGATGTGATGGTATCTTTTTCACTAAAACACTGTTGTTAAACTTTTGGGTACAGTTTCAAATCGGTTGCTGTCCATAGCTATTAGTCTACTGCAGTGGTTTCAGCTGGAGGCACATTTCCTAGCTCGGTCTCCACAATTTATTTTATATCCTACTGCATGATTTCTCTGTGCTGAAAAGAATAATTACAATTGCATATATTTTAGCAGTCACCACACAAACATGATGAGAGTTGTTCTCTTGCTAACAAATGTTGATAAAATATACCATCGTCAGACCAATCGGGACATATGGAAGTCCTTTTCCCAAAGGGTTCTACAAATCCACATACAATTGTTACTGCATTCTTAAGCACTCTGGCTACAGATGAAAGTATTCAGCTAAAATGTATTGCCAAGAAACTCATGCATAAGACATGTGCAGGGAAGACACTTTGGACAGCCATTGAATGAATTCTCCCACCATTTTGAATTTAAACACTGCTTTCTGCATACAATTCCTTATTCATTTCCAAAGCACATCTACATGTTATTTCATTCAATCTTTCTCCACAACAACCATCTAGGATTGGCAAGAAGAATGGTGCTTTTATTTCTGTTATAGTAGGAGACAAAAAGAAAAACACGGAAGTTAAATACATTTCTAAGGTCGTAGACCTGGTTGGTGGCAGAGGTATGAACACATCTTGTCACCACTCTGACTTGAGTGTCTTCCCACTAAGGCACATGGCCTCCACCTGCACATGGGACCGTAGTTGGTAAGATTAAGCATTAGAACCCGTCACACATCCTTTGCACAGGCTGCCGACTGGGATGACCCCATGTGGCTGTGCCGGCACAGGTGTGTGAGTGTGGAGGGCACACAGAGCTGTGCTGACACCTGCCCTCTCCTCAAGCCATGGCGCTGGCCAGTTCCAGGTCCCTCAGTTACTGTCCTCCTCTGCTGGTTGTGATCTAGAACATTGTGTGGCGATGGCGTTAAGGACAAGAAGGCTCTCTGCCATGCAGCTCCCAAGAATGGTCACCTACAAAATGACTCATTTCATCTTTAAACATCATTTCCCTGAGGTAGCTAAAGATTGTCATTTCTAACTTAAGTCAAAGGTAACTGGATCACAGGGGGTCAAGATTACAAAGCTGCTACATGCCAGAATCCGTATCCCTCCCTTCTGATGCCAGTGGATGTTCCACTTCACCACACCTGCTCAGGTGGCCTGGCACTAGTCCATTCACCCTTCTGTTCCTTCAACAAATATGCACTCCAAGCAGGCTGTGTGAGAGTTCACGGGGCTAGAGGAGAAAATCAAACAAATGCAGTCTCCACCCCACAGGACAAAGTCCAAGAGGAAAATGACAAACTGTGATAAACACCACAGGAAAGTCACCGGGAACTGTCAGAGAATGTGACAAGGACCCGACTTAGCTGAGAATGTTAGCGCACTCGTCTTTGAGGAAGTCACATTTAATCTCACGTGTGAAGTCGACAGGTGAGGAGGGAGAGACCAGAATGGTCCTTGCAGAGAGATAGGCAAAGGCCCGACAAAAAACTCCTGGGGAGAGGCCGGGGAGCTGAGGGATAACCCAGAGGCACATCATGGCCCCCCAAAAAAAAACTGTAAAGAATTTTATTTATTTTTTATCCCAAATGGCAAGAGGCAGTCACTGAAGCATTCTGAGACGGGAATACTGTGACCTGGTTTCATTTTCAGGAGCTCATTCTGGCCACTGTCTATTCTGGGACACAGATTGGAGGGAGACAAGAGTGATGGTGGGAGGTGGGGCTGGCAGAGGTGGGGTATGAATAGACGGGGGCTGTGAAAGCAGGAGGAAGCTTGGTCGGCAAATCCAAAGGGTCCAGGGATGGTTCCAGCACCAGAGAGGACAGGTACACAGCCCACAGTGAAAGCCAGACACGGATGTGAAGAGGTGGGGGCTCTCTAGCTGCGGCCAGCACTTGCTGCCTCTTTGTCCTAGGAGCTGTCTCCATCTTACTTTGAGCCATACATAGAAGGCTGTCCCCAAAGATAACTGCAGCAACCTGTCTCAGCTATTCCTTGGGATCCAGGAAACCGGGACATAGCTGAATGGAGACGGCTGGGAATCATTCCCAAGGTCAGAGATTATTCCCTGTTTAGGAAAGTTCTCACCCACACTGGCCTGCTTTCAAACGCCTTGTTCCCTAAAGCAAATTCAGATGACATTCTCTGAAGAACAGCACGGTCATGCTTGCATCGCTGCTGTGCCTCATGATAAGAGTGAAAGATAAGCTGGCTCGCCCTTTCCAGACTCTACGCCGAAGGGTGAGCCCCTGGACGTCCACCTTCGCATCCTACAGGAGGAGACGTGGGAGGAGGGAGGGGCACAGAACTCACAGCTGGATTCCACCTGTTCTGAGGTCCACCTTTTGCAGGCGTGCAGGTCCTATCGAGCAAGGCCGAGTTCCCACAGGCCCTGCCTTAGGCAGGGGGATGGCTGGTCAGCACCAAGCCGGGTGGGACTCTTTTTTACATTTACACACAGACTCAAGTCTGCAGAAGGCTCATTATTCCTTGCTTAGGGGCACCCATCACCAAAGCTTAGGCTGGAAGTTTTCATGCAACAGAGATGTGGTTGGAAGACATGAAATTCTAAACCAGGACAGTGTCCATGAAGTTGAGAAACTTGGATGCAACAATACCCCAAAAATCCCGGTAGGAAAAGTGAGTGTTGCTATGGAAACCAGTGAGGTCATAGGTAAACCTCGAAAGACACAGAACCAAAGGCAAAGTCCAGGAAAGTCATTCAGGGGGAGACAACAGGATGCAGGGACGGGTATGTCTAGTCAGAGAGCCAGAGGCCAGAGTGAACTAGAGGCCAGAGAATCACACACACAACAAAGCCAGGCTTCAGGGATGGGTTCTGTGAAAATATCACGAGTACTTTTATAGAGTGAATCAGGATGGGGAAGTTTTGGTGACTGGGGTTAAGGGAACTTATATTTAGCTTCTTTAAAGATTTTCTTCAGACAGAAAAGAGCAAATGAACATTGGAAAGGTAGAATAAAAAGACTAAAAATGCAGTCAGCTGGCTAGGAATGGGGTAAGTCACCCAGCATGGTTCTACGCTTCATCCCAACAACTCAGACATGATGGTGCTGACCCACGATTGGGGAACTCTGTTGGGGAAAGCGGGGAGAACCGGACTTCACTAAGGCCTCTGAGAGGGTTCTCATGACACTGCTACTGACTAGGTGGTGCGTCGAGACGGAACAGTCGGGAGAACTGCAGATGAGCACCCCCGCCCCCGCTCACCCAGCCTGTGCCCCATGGGTCACCATCTGCCACCTGAAGGGTGACACGGGAGGCAAGGTCATCACATTTGTGGTTGAGAGGAAGCCAGGATAATAGTGAATTTCATGTCCCCACGATTTAGGATTTGATAATGTTTATAAGCTGAAGAAATAAAATGGGAATCCATTAAAGATGTGATGCTGAGACATAAAAACAAAAGAACACAAATGGAGGAAGGAGGGCAGCAACTTAGGAGATGCTGCGTTAGGCCCCAAGAGAGTGTGCAGAGCCACTCCCACAGGTTTTAGCCCCCAAGAGACAGTGCAGAGCCACTCCCACAGGTTTTAGCAGACAAGTCAGCTCACTTGGGGGCACCAAAAGCCCTCCCTGCTGGGCTGCAGTGATAGCAGCTCTGTTTAGGGAGAGGGGACCCACCATCTTGCTCTATTCAAGGCAAATTAGGCCATCTGCTACATGATACAGTCAGTGTATTATGTCATCCTTAAACTGAGTGAGTATGGGGACAAGTAGTTAAGATGATAAAAACACTTAAAACCTTGGCACAGGAGGGCGATCAACTCAGCAGGAAGAAAACACACGTGGGCGGGAGAGCCGTCAGGAGAGGTGCTAGCCGGGCGAGGGGGGTACCACGCCTCACCTCTACGTCCCCAGGAGGGAAACTGGCCATCAGCTGCCCTCAAGTCTGAGTCCCCCAGCTCGTGAGGTTCAGAGGGGGGTGGGTGCCACTTAGCAGAAAAGGTATAGAAGAGGCTGGTTAGATGCAGACACCCTTAGTGGCCCCTGACAGACACAGCACCTTATGTGACCGGGCCCTGCGTCATGCCCAGTTGCTGGATGACACAGCTGCCACCTGCTTATTTTAGCGCACGCCCACATCATGGCTTTCCTTGAGCACAGCTGCAGAGCTCCAGGCACGCCTGCACCCTCCTGTGTGCACGTTTCAGCCCCTCAGACCTACTGCTGCCCAGTTTATCTCCTGGGGTCTCTGAGATAAGAGACCGCCGCGTCATGCTCCCTGACCCAACCTACGTGTCTCTCCTTCTAATTAGAAATAGAGGCTATGCTCAGTCTGAGATCTCCATTCCAGAGTCAGACTTTTTTTTTTTTTTTTTGCCAGATCTTTTGAAATCTTGGCAGAATATTCCTCCCAGGGCTTAACACACTGTGTGAGCAGTCTGCTATTATAGGAGGTTCTTGTGGCTGCTGTGTCCAGGTCCACCTGCAAAGGTCTGCTGGCATGGGGCAATGACGGGGGAGGCCACCAAGGCGCCCCCGCAGTGGGGCACTTTCCTCATAGCACAGCTGCCCCTTGAGTACTGAGCAGCCAATGCTCTGGCCCGGCTCAATTTCTGCTTCTAGAATCAAAACTGCTCAGGCTTCTGGTCTGCTCTTAAATTTTCCTGCTGTGAACTCTCACAGCCCTCCACTTGGGGTCAGGCCTGTGAGTCTAAAGACCTTCCCTGCCCCTCCCCCACCTGACTGACTCTTCGGTTCTTAAGCTGCCTCCCCTCAACCCACCCCCGAATGCTCTACTGACCCACCGTCCCCACACATCTGTCCCAGTAGATCAAAGTCCTCCCCGGCAGAGTTCTGATCATTCTGTCCTGAGTTCCCCGCTCCTAGACCAGGACTTGGCACTGAAGTATTTATTACATGAACCAACAGTTTCCAACTGCTCGTCTACCCTTAAATTATAAGGTCCTCGAGGACAGAAAGCATTTTGTTCCAAGCCACCATCCAATCTGGCAATAGTAATTAATATCAACTGAGCCGACCATCTGCCAGGCACTCTGCTAAAGCCTTAACAGGAATCGTGTCCCTTAATTTCTCTCAACTCCTCATGAGATACGTGGGGTTAGTCCCACACTAAGATGAAGCAGTCCTGTAAGATCACGCAGACCCAGGCTGCCTGCAACCTTGAAGCTTTCTGCTCCAGAGTCCAGTGCAGCCACCCAGATGGACATGCAGGAGTCACACCCACACTGTGTGGCGGAGCCACCCAGAGCACACCGGACAGCTGGCAGAGGCTCGCACCAGACTTTCAGCTCCCAGACGCGGCTGAGAACTGAGCACTGTCATCTCGTCCCTGTGAGGATGGCCGCTCAGACTTTCTAAAGAGCAAGGAAGGAAAGGATAAGCCCTGGGCCTCAGTCTCAGCATCTAACACGGGCTGCAGGCCACTCACTTCTCAGAACCTCGTCTCCCTGTTTTAAAAGGTTACCTGTGTTTAGAGGGGAAAGATGCTCTTTATCCCTCCTCCGCCGCTCAGGGCGTGGCGTCCTGGAAGATCGTCAGAGGAGGAAACCTCAGGAGGAAATAATAGACCACGGTTTGAGTCCTCATGACAGAACAGCTGGCTTCAATTTGAGACTATTTTCGCTGATGTTAGCTTTTGCTCAAGGCAGAACTAGCTTTAACACTTGACGGTCTGGGTTTCGAACTGTGTCTTGAGGAACGCTACCATTCCCCAAGAAGGGTCTCAGGAAATGGTAGTGGCTACATGGGGGCTCTAAGACTTGGCTGGACATACAGTTATACTGCTTAAAAAAAAAAAAATCGAAAACCACTGCTGAATGGCATCTGTGAGAGGAAAACATCTTTCCTCACTCACATCACCTATGACAGCTGGTGGACTCTGTCCTGTTGGAAGTTGATCTTGATATTTAACACCAAGGTCCATTTTCACTCTGCGGGCTTGCTGGGTTTGCTGGTACCAACTTCATGCCTCCAGGTGGGGAAGGGGACAGGGGGGCTAGACCAGCTGAGAGTGCCACCATTGGGGAGGACGCACCACCATTTGGGAAGACGTGTCACCATTTAGAAGGACATGTTACCATTTGGGAGGACGCACCACCATTTAGGAGGATGTGTGATCCTCCCTCCTCAGCCTCCCAAAGTGCTGGGATTACCAACCTGAGTGACCTTGCATGTCTAAAAACCATCACAGGTAACTGTGACAGGCTGTGAGGGTAGAAAGTCTGGACTATACATTTTCTATTCTGAAGTTATTTCTGCCCAGAACAGGTGTCCACAGGTCTGTAAAACTTTATTATTAAAGAACTTTATTTTTCCAAAACCTATAAACCTTAAAACTGACGTTTGGGAATGAAATGAGGGCCACCTTGAAGTTGGCAGGCTCACTGGCCAAAGGGGATAGAGGGAGTTGTTAAAATGGAACAACTGCACGTGCACACACATCAAACAGACACAAGATACAAAGCTGCGATGTAATTTAAATGCAATTTAATAGAAAATGAACTTCTTTCCACACAAGAGCAGACTAGTTTGTGAAATACTGCTCTAAAGAGGTAGAGATGGCTTGTGAAGATCAAGTTTGCCCAGGACTGTTGGGGAGGCAAGGTATGAGACTCCCTCTTCAATTGGCTAATTCCTACACATCCCGGCAGTCTTAACCTCTGCTGTTTCTTCTGTGAAGCCTGTGCTGAGCCTGGAGACCAGACAGGGGCTGCCCCTCCCAGCCCGAGCCCAGCAGGCCCTCGAGTTCCTGCCTCGAAGCTGCACAAAAAGGCAGCGTGCCATGGGAGGGCGGGCCGCATCTGCACGCTTGGGCCGTGCCGTAATCACTCTCACCAGCACTCCAAGCGTGCCCTCTCCATGTCATCTCCGTGCCCTCTCCATGTTTTCTCCATGTGCCCTGGGCCTCATCTACCCCTTCCCCAAGCTGAGAAGAGAAAGTCATGCGGCTCTGCGAGCCCCTGTGAGCGCTCCCCTGGCCCTGTCAGCTCCACAGCAAGGGTCTGGCTCAGCCTTTGCCTTGGCTCCTTTCTCCTCCCTGACTGGTAGGGACAGATGTCCCCACTCTGGGGGCTCTCCCGGCATCCCCAGATGACTGGCACAGCCTGCACGTGGTTCCACCACTACACACATGTTGGGGGACCGCCTGTGCCCTCAGCCCAGACCCCTGTGAATGCTTGGTCCATGTTCCTGAGTGAGTGCGGCACTTCGGAGCCTCAGCAAGCCACAGAATTCCCCAGCTACTCCCCACAACCCCAGCACCCCTGCCACGGCGGAGCTGCATCAAGAGTGCACAGCATTGCATGGGCGAGTAGCCGGGGAGTCATCTCTGTGCATCAGTTTGCCGGGTTCACCAGCACCCCCCAGCGCTTCCTTCCCAGTGTGTGTCTGGGGAGGGTGGGCTCAGGGAGGGTCTCCTGAGAACTGACAATGGAGAGGGCACGGCCGCCTTGGAGGACACACAGGCACTCAGCCCAGTACCATGAGGTGCTGCCTGTCGAGAAGGGATTCTGCAGACACAGAGTCCCCGAGCGAGCAGGGGACTGTAGAGGACAGTGTCCTGGGTGGGCCGACACTCAGCAGAAGGCAGAGGGAGGGAGGGTGAAAAACAAGGTGGGGGAGACAAGAGAAAGCAGAGGAGAGAAAAAGAGAGGGAGAATGTCTGGGCAGAGATGAGGGAAAGGGACTGACCCCACACACGGGCAGCAGGCTTCAGCTGGACGTGCGGGCTGCAGCCTGCCTGCCCCCAGCTGCGTGAGCTCCTAGGAGTAAATCCTTGAGCTCATTCGCACCTAGACACCAGACACTCCTCAGCTGCACGCTCTGTTTCTCTGCTTCAACACCTTACCTCCTTCTCACCTCAGCCCAAATCAGGTCGATTCTCTCTCCTAAACAGCTGTGTGATTCATCCTCTCCTTGTACACTATCACTGTCTCCGTGCAAGCTGCCACCTCCCACCTGGCACAATGTAAAGCTGCCCAACCAGTCTCCCTGCTTCTGGTTTCTCTCCCACCAATCTGCCGTCCAGATCAGCGCTGTTCCCCGGAAGCTTCTGTGATGGTGGAAACGTTCCAGACGCACACTGTCCTGGGCAGCCACGACCAACCAGCTACTCAACAAGCACAGCTCTACACTTCCCAGGTCACTGTTCTAAAAAATGCAAGAAACATGCCAAATAATATCAACATTTTTCAAAAACAAAGCAAGTACTAGAAAATGTTCAATGGTACTAATAAAATAATAAATCTATGCATGTGCAGAAGCTGAGGGACTATGATGACTCTGGAGCCCTTAATTCACTTGGCAAACAACTGTTACGCACCTACCAGCCGTGTTTCAGGTACCCTGCTAGGTTATGGAGTTAAGCTGGACAATCCTGGTTCCTGCCACTTTAGGGAGGCTTTAGAGCGGCTCTCAACCTGGGGATCACGACCTCTTTTGACTATATAAAAGGTCTGTGGCATTAGGAAGGTTGAGAACCGCTGCTTTAGAGCCTGGATTAAGTAGTTGTGCAATGTCTGCCCGTGTGGTGACAGGTGTGACAGGCACCAGAGCTGGGGCTGGTGACCAAGGCCTTGTCGCAGGGCACCAACCTCTGGAGAGCCCCACAGTGACGCAGCCTGTAATTTGGGAACGGTGTCCACCGAAGCCCCCGCTTCCCAGGGCCAGCTTTAGCGGCTGCCAGAAACAGAGGGAGCTGGATACTCAGATCAAAGGCAGCCCAAGAAACCTCGGGATGGGGGCAGGACAGGGATGTGCCCCCTTCTATTTTTAGGGGAAAGCATCTTTCCACGACTGGCTCCAGGCCCCTAAATAGCAAGTCAGGTCTGGGAGGCTGCTGTGGGGTTAGCAGGAGAGGCAAACCCACACCTGGGCCAGTACGTCTTCATTATAGTTTTCTGGGTTTCTGGTAATTATGTATGAGAAAAAAAATCACTTTATTTTAGGAATGCAAGTCTGATGTCGCTTCTGTTTAAACATTCTTTAGAAACACTAAACAATTTTCTAGACCCTCCCACACGTGCCTTTCCAGTCCCACGCCTGGGGGCCTTTGCACAGGTGGCCGCGTGTGCTGGGCACGCCCACCCTCCACCCCCAGCCTCCCCGCCCCAGCCCATCTGTTTGGCAGAGGCCTGTTCATCCTCGGAAATCAGTCTAAATAGCTCCTGTGTAAAATTCTTTGCTAGACTCCTTAGAGAGAATCACTGTAGCACATGTATAATACTTATTTCCATGAGTGACCTCTATTCAGATTTATACTTCTTGAGGTCAGAAACTGTTTATTACAGTCTAGCACCAAGGCCTGAGCCCAGACCTGAGGAAAGAAGGCCCTGGCCCTCACCCCTCTGTCCCCATCAGGCTCACTGCCGCCTCCCTGCAGCACCCCGGCCCCCAATGTGCAAGGGAGGGGAGAGGCCGCTGATCTGCTTCTCTGCACCCGTGATGCTGATGGGGCCCCCAACAGCCTCGGGGGGCTGGGTCTCATGAAGCAGCACTCATGACTCCCAGTGAGCCAGGCTGCCCCTAGCCATGACCTCTGTCTCCCCACTAGCTGGCCAGCTCAGTGGATGGAGGCCTGGAATTGGACTCAGGTTGGAGCACTGATGCTTCTGAAGCCTCTAATTAGGGAGAACTAGAGTCCCGGAGGAAAGCCTCCCAGACACACACAGCAGGGCGCAACAGGAGCCTCCCGGTCAGTTCCTGGTCTCTTCCATCAGAACAGCACCCAACCCCACCATGGGCCTCTGACATGAGCAATACAGCAGGCCACGTCTGAAAAGCTGGGCCCACAGACGATGAGAGGGGCACAGAGGAGTCAGGGGACCCAGACTCGGCTGTCCCCTCTGTCACCTGTGCAGAGCATACTCTGCGGATGGGCTTGCTACCCTGAGTACGGGGAGGTGTGAGAGGGAATTCAGAGACATCGTGCCAGGCCCTAAACCAACAATTCAAAGCTCTGGAACCAGAGCCTGTGGGAGGCACTTCCTCCCATAACTGCACCTCGCGCAGACAGCTGGTTCTGGGCAGTTAGAACAGGACAAAAGATCAGAGCCTGAGGCCTCCCTCAGACTCCGCATACTGCTGATCTGCACATGGGAAAAGTCACTGAGGCAGGGCCTTGTCAGAGACATGACCTCACAGGAAAAAGGACAGCAAGTGCTGGGGAGAATCACGCCACACACCATGGACATGAGCGGACTTGCCCTTGAACACGCGCTGCCTTTTACCCCCTGTCCCTAGGAAAGCCGGGAGGAGGAAGAATCTCTCATGACATCCAATGTGCTGATTATCTATCAGGTGCTACTTCATCGTGACTCATTACTAACGAGAGCACCAAGGTATCACATGTTCGGGTGGGACCTGGAACAGAGAAAAAGACACCAATAGAAAACCCAGTCAAATCTGATCAAAGCTCGTACTTCCCTCAACACCAGCGTGGCACTGTGTGCAGCTTCTCCACTGCCACGCAACGATTCAGCACAAACTCACAGCACCACACACTCACTTGCTTATAGTTTGTGTTGGTCAGAAATCAAAGTGCCAGCTGCATCATGGTTCTCATCTGGGGGTCAGCGCCCACGTCCAGCCTCATGCTGGGTGTCAGCAGGATGCAGCTCCTTGCAGCTATAGGAAGAGGTCCCCTGTTCTCTGGTTGGCTACTGGCCGAGAATTGGCTCAGCCGCGAGAGGCCACCCTCGAGTCCTAGAGACCTGGCTCCTTCCTCGGCCAAGTCACGCAAAGGAGGGCTGTTTGCTGCTGCCAGACCAGCAAGAGAGGAAGGGAGGTCTCCAGCTGCTTCCTCCTTCATACTGGCTCACCTGATTAGAATGGGCCCGCTGAGGGCAATCTCCTCTTTTAATCACTCAAAGTCGATTGATTACAAGCCTTAGTTACAGCTGCAAAACCCCGTCTGCCATGCAATGTACCACAATCACAGCATGTCCTGTCGTATCCACAAGTCCTGCCCACACTCAACAGGCAGAATTGGGGTGGGGAGGGGACTCAACAGTCAACTTACGATTCTGCTGCCCTAGGTACGAATTTGATCATTATATTAAAATCACGTTAACAACAGGGGAACTGGGAAAACTCTGAAGCAACACTGCGATGCTTCAATGCCTCAAAATGAAAACTTTGTACATCGGAATAAAAATCACGTACTTCGAAGGAACAAATGCCCCTTGAATCTGTGCCACCTCCTGCCGTGGCTTGTATTGCTCTAGTGAATTTAGCACGAGGGAAAGAGTTAATTAGGGCTCTGCTATGTCTCTAGAGTCACACACTCAATCAAATCAGTGGGATGAGGATTATACAGCATCACAATGCTGTTCACCTTCAAATAAAAGAGAATGGTCTTGAATTTAAGACAACAAACACTTTCAAAAAGGCTATGTGAACGTCACGCCCACAGTCAATACTAACCGTGTCCCAGGCACAGCAGTGTCTCACCGGAAACTGCCTTTCCTTCCCCTGGTTCTTTTTTGTGTGTTTCACCACTACTGTCTTTGGTCCTTACCATCCCAAGCGACTTCTAACATTCTATCATCATTGTATTTAGCAAGTGAGCGTCACAGTATAAATCCACGTTCTCTATGTGACTCTGAGTTCCAAGTCTCTGGCAGGTGGAGATAATCCCTGCCATGGATGACTCACGAAACTGTGTACTATGCTCCGAAAGGATAAGGTGTTAATGATCCAAGTCATTGTGTGTGTTTATGACATACACAATTCAGTGTTCAAGGTGACAATGGCCAGTGTTTACGTTTATTAACGTGCCGGACATGATGCAAGGAGCCTTATTTTATGTATTTATTCACTCAACAAATATTTACTGGGCATCTACTAAGTTCTAGGCTGTTCTAGGAACTATAAACATTATGTTGAGTTAGGCAAGGACCCTGCTCTCACCATGAAACAGGGAAACAGAGGATAAATAAGTAAACAAATTACTGAGCAAGGTGATGTCAAGTAGTGGCACAGACAGAGAAGACAGACAGGCAGGGTGACGGCCCCGGATCGGGGGAGACGACAGCACGTGTGGCAGTCAGAGGCCAGGAAGGGGACAAGGGAGAGGTCCTGGCCCACAGAGGCGATGGCAGGAGGGCCCAGCTGAGGGAGGGCAGCTGCCAAGGCCCTAGGTGCAGCCCGGCTCCGCGTCTTCAGAGGACAGAAAGCAGGGGCCTGTGGGCAGGGTGGCCGTGCTCCTCAGCGTGGTCAGGGGCCATTCCACGGGGGGCCTAGAAGCGGCCAGCAGGTGTTTAAGCAGGAGTGACATAAGCTGACATCACCAAAGGTCATTGCAAAAGATGTATGAAGAAAAGGTGGCACTAATGGCTGCAGGGAAGTCTTCTGGGAATCCAGAAGGGTCTACAAAGAAGATGGAGAGTGAGGATGATGGGATGTATTTTAGGGCAGGGCCCAAAGGACCTGCGGATGGGAGGTGGCAGGTGAAGGGGAGAGAGGAGAGCACGGCACTTGAGCGCACTGCACAATCAGGTGGATGGCAGGGCCCCTCACCAAGACTGAGGAGATGGAAGGAGGGGCAGGAATTAGGGGGACACTGCACAGTCAGGTGGATGGCAGGGCCCCTCACTAAGACTGAGGAGATGGAAGGAGGGGCAGGAATTAGGGGGACACTGCACAGTCAGGTGGATGGCAGGGCCCCTCACTAAGACTGAGGAGATGGAAGGAGGGGCAGGA